>JTDE01001492.1:6939-22039 GCA_014338405.1 Paragonimus skrjabini miyazakii | reverse complement strand
TATATATATATATATATATATATAGTTTCCCAAAAGTGGGTCGTGTGGTCCTAAATCAGACTGTCTAACAAAATCGGAGTTTGCATCTGAGGTCAGAACTTGATACGTAGTCTCAATAAGTCTGCCCATAAAGAAGAACACGTCAATCGCGCACGACAGATTTGGCAGGCTGTTGATAAATAGTTCTTTGTAAGAAGATGGCTAGCATTTATGTGTCTGGGTCGAGGCTTCATTATTTCACGGGGACTACTAGAAGACTAATCGGCCAGTAACTAAAAGCTTAGTGGCGATCGCCTCACTTGTAATTAGGACTTTCATTAGTCCAACCAAATCAAACTGCTGTGTCAGCAATAAGCAGAATAAGGAAACTCTAAAATGGCTTTCTGGGTAAACAGGACGTTTCCTTCAGTATTCTTGGATGAATACGGCACGGACCCACTGAAGTAAAAGAGGTGAGATTAGAACGCAGATATTGTGCTTTGCGTACCAAGAACTCTGAAAGAAGTAATTTCTAAAACTCAGGTGACCGTGTGATAAAGTCAAACAATCGAACTCTGCTGTGAACAGCGTTTATTCAACGAAATTGTGAAGATAATGATTGATTCTTGTGATGACTGAACATTCAGTTGAACAGAACAGTAATTTTCACCTGATTCTGAAGTTTTCTACCTGTGCTTGAAGACGATTACAATCGACCTCCGATAAACACTGACTGTTACGTTAAGCAGGACCCCACCGATTCTAGTTTTTTTTACAACGACATTCTTAAGCGGGTAACTGTGCAAGTATGTCTAGCCGAAGTCGCATATTTCATAGAACAGGGTAGAGTGAAGAATTCCGAATGAATCTGATATGCCATACGCTTATTGGTTTGTAAATCCGAAGTAACGTTCTCACAATCACCTTAAGAATGCTGAAACGAATTTATGGAGCCATCAAAATTGGCCAGATTGAAGTGGCAAGTCGGTCGTTTCCACCAACTCTGTTAGGTACACTAACAAAGAATGCGGGAGTTTAGGATAAGTTGGTAACTGTCGTCAAAGCTAATCAAAACACGTGTCAGATCCATATACATTTTCCCTAAAGGACTAAAGATTCCAACTGTAAGCTGTTTCGACATGGAAGCCACCTATTAGATGTATTTACACTTTGAATTTAGGTTCTGTTGTACTTTCATATATGCCATTTTGGACCTTTCAACTCACCCCTGATAAGTAAATAAGAAGTGTCGGAAAGGAACGAATGTATCTAGATCAACCAAAAGTGCATCCAACCCGAACAGATGGACAATAATAACAACGATTCTTACTGTCGCGCCCACTTTTGCCACACAGAAGTACAGCCACTTTTTGTTGAACTGGACAGCCACAACCCTATTGTAGGTCAGCTTTAAGTCCGCAGGTTAGACGGAATTGCCACAGGTCTTATCATGCGTGATCGCCAAAACTTAATAAGAATAAGTGTAGATGCTTGTTGTATAGCAACAAACTTGAGTTAGTGAGTCACGTTTTATTTTATGACTAAGAGCTTTGCTTCCTTTGACAATCACCAGTCCTGTATGCAGGCATCCTGGAGCTGGCAGACCTATTGCAGTGACAACATGAATGACACAGGCAAAATGGTGGTGGCAAGTCTGCGTGAGAAAGTAATGCTGAATGCGATCAGCAAGCCTGTGTAATGGTGATAAACACATCGTACAACAGTGGCATTGGTGGTTTCCAGCGTGAGTTGTTCGAGAAATCCTGCAGGGGCAGTCGATCCCATGGATCATTTGGTGGATTCCATATGACACAGCTGGACGGATAGGTAACAGAGTCCCACCGTGAAATTTCCGAGCTACTGGCGTGGCTTCGTAGCTCAGCTGGGAGGACGTTTGCCCCGTTTGGGTATGGTGTTTCTGTCGTTGGTTCGAATCCAGCCGAAGCCCTGACTCTTCACAATTGGGTCTCACCTAGTCATAAATCTGCCAAGCTACTTATTAGTAATACAGCGCACAGCATTGAAAATAATGGTTAGATAGTCAGTGCGAAAAGGCAGTATGCGCACTCCGGGTTTGTAACTGAGTGAGTGATTTCGATAGGAGATCTACTGTAAGAAGACAAACCAAATATATGCTTGTAATGTGGAAATGACTGTGTTCAGCTGTGAACAATTCAAGAGCCCCAAGTGTGTTTGTTTGGCGAAAGTAACTGCGCTGAGGTGGTTCGTTCTGGAGATGAAGCAGTCTATGACAGTTTTCTATATACGTAAGGTATGAACCTTGTATTTCCTGTCCAGCACTTTGATAACACAAGTGAAAGCCATACGAAGTTTCTGTAGTTCAATATTACCGTCAATCATTATAAAAGCATCTAGATTACGTCTCTGCAGGCCGTTCTACCGATGGACGGCGTCCGAAAGGAGTGTCGTTGGATGGTCGTGATTTTACCTATTGAACTGGAATGTTAGCCACTCTTACACGCTAATTCACAATCATCCTGGGTTTTTTTTACCTATGCGAGAAAACTGGTTACCTCTTACCAAACGCCCATGCAATGTGCGACTGAAACTGAACCGTCCACATATTGCAACTGAAATAGTATTTGTACCATCTCTACTTACGTTCTGGCTCGTTTAGTCAACATATTGCACGAAGAAATTGAACTATCAAACAGAAAACGGATCAGAAAAGTAGGTTCTGTAAAAAAAAACTAACTCCATAATGGTTCTGCAAGTTTGCCGTTTTCACTATTTCAGCACTACCATGTATTCATAGTAGACCTGTGACTATAATCTATGCTTTGCACTGAATTGAACATACAGCATGGTTGTATAGATTATCATCGAAAATATTTGCCAAACATAAACACTACGAACGCGAATGAAAGGAGGTTCAAGCTGGAACGCACATCGGGTTCCCACACTCTGTCTGAAAAACGAATAGTGAAAACTTTTGAATTGTGATATCGCATCGATGAATCGATGGCGTCCGAGGTGAACGAACGCGACCAACAGACTCTGCACAGAAATTGCACCAGAAATAAACAGGAAAAGCATTTTCGAGACCGATTATGGTAACTTAGCATTCAGCTCGCCGGAAGACGAGTTCGTGATATTCTTGAAATTCTTTGTGTAAAAGTCTGTTTTCAATTAGCGCGGAATTTAGGAGGTATTTCGCTGACTTCACGGAAGATATAATCTATTGACATTACCTTCCCATCTACGGCTGTGCCCCACGTAAATTGATTTCTGTATGCGACAGAATAAACTAACTGTTGTCAAATCGCATTGTCTGTCCTGGCGCCGTGTTAGATAACTGATAAAGGGTCAAATGAGAATGAACGTTTTTTGTGCATACTAGCCACTTACTAACTCCGACACAGATAGCTTTTCCAGCATTCTGTAGTAATCAGAACCACTTCATATTTAATGTTCACAACTTTGCTTTTACAACATTAACCAAATTTTATTACGAAAACAGACATATAGACGAGCACGTCATATCGAAATCAGATTAACTCATTCAGTATGATCTAAACGAAACGGCTCCCTCAGGTGATACGTCTAAACTGGCCCCAGCTTCAGATGATCGATGGCGAACCTGTGCAGATCGGCCAAAGAATGAGTGTCACGAACCAGATCAGATGGCGAGCTATCAAAAATATATTTGACTATATATCGATATAATAAAAAGGTACATCGTTGTTCATAGGTCAGTAAAGACATCGATACTCTGACAGATGTTACAATCGTTATAAAATGTGCTCAATGTGACACTAACTTTCAACCTATTAAATTACTGCCAGCTTGTAAGTACTAACAAATGTAGGCTGAATGTAGTCACCCGCGCCAAAAGGGTGTGAACAGGCATGCATCAAATGTAAGTGCTGTTGTAATAATGGTAGTAACTTATATAACGGTATCGGCGAAGATTTAACGTTAAGGTTAATATAATTTAAGGAAATGCTACCACTTAAACTAATTCACCAGTCTACCCAATCATTAATGCTAACAGTGCACGGTAAACAATAATAACGGCATTGCAATATTTGGTCGCACACAAATGGAAACAAGTAGGTCTATGATCAAGATCAGTGTTACTGATAACAAGTACTGTTAGTAACGTTATTTCTTGTTACACTTTGTATGTTGGTAACGTTCACTCCTGACAGGGTTTTTTAAACTGGGAAAAATTACAATAATAAACAAAATGGCCGACTACCTACAAGTTGTTCTGAAATTATGAATTATAAATCGGTCTTAAACATATTCCAGCTAATCGGGATAAAGGCTGATTGAAAAGACAAGCAATTGACCAGGTACGAAGTGTTGCATATAGGACTGGAAAGAAGCTGAAACTGGAGTGATGCCTCCTGTAAGGAATAGGTAGGTAAGCCCAAGTGTAGCATACAGGAAAATATCGAACATTGCTAGGATTCCTAGAAAAATTACGTTTACATAAGTCATCACATAAACCTAAGCAATGTGAATCATACATTTTATTTGTTGCAGGGTTTTAATGTAATGAATTTTATAACAATTCTGTTATTAAAAAATTTGCGCTGAAACAGAGTTAGACAAACTACCATCAACTTACCATCTGCTTGTTACCGCACATCACACGAGTCTTCATCAAACTATCCATTTCATATCAACAAGTGGAATAAGAATACTTGAGTGTGACCTATTCCTCAATGTGTTCGTATTATCTATAATCCCTGGTCTTTCTCGTAAAATACAAATAACCGCTTATTTTTAACTGAGTCCTACAATCAATCTGTTAGTTACATGATTGAAAAATAAGTTTTACCAACTGACTGACTTTATTGATATCTATTCTGCAGTGTGTCCAGTGTACCCGACGTTCAGTGACCATACTGTAAGTGAAAAATTATTGGTTTGTATGAGTCTAATCAACGGATAAAGTAATTATACTACCGAAATGATAGCCATGAGATTGCATATAATTTAATATTTATTCGGGTTTTCAAATTTTGGTCAGGCCTATCTTTCTCTAAAATGATAACTTATTCTGAACCCGAGGTTTAGAGCGGCATCAGTTACTTTTTTTTCAGAAACTTGAATACAACTGTAATGTCTAACTGGGAAGAATTTAACCGCTACCGTTTATACTAAACCGAAGCTGTCAGTAAGGAGTTACGCAGTTTAACAACTATGGATTTTGTCATCACTAGTTTGAACAAGTAATTTTAACAATATCCATAAAAAAAAGGTAACGTTACACGAAAGGGTTGCATCCAAATGGTAATGCAAACTATGTACTTGCTCACAGCAACTGCTGACAATAAGCTTCAGTATAAGGAGCTAAGAATGGTGCAGTATGAAGAGAGTTTAGGAACTCGTTAAACGTCACTGTTCTGTAGGTCAGTTGAATGTCCGTTAGTTTTATTTTTGGGTGATACGTTTGAGATTAAAATGTGTGTGAAACGCATTAATCTCATGAACCTCGCGTTCTATACACGTTATTCAAGTCTATAAAGGTGACAAACTCTTCATAAAACGTTATGGCAAAACTGTTCTTTTAAAAATGTTCAAGGAGAGTTAAGCCAAAAACCGCTTAGCGTACTTGCCAGATGAACTTCCAGTTGCAGCATACCTAAATATTTTAATAAATTTAACGAGCGTTTTCTTGTGACTAAGATGCCACGATAAATAATAAACAGCAAGTAGTAAGAGTCACACAGAGTCCATGTTCTGTGCGGCTAAACTATGCCAAAAAAAAACAGGTTAAACGGGGAATATTAAAGGAAGTGTACGCATAAGATGGATCCGTGATCAGGATAACAACTTTTAGGCCCGTTTTTGGTCAGTATTATTGTGTTGTGCAACAACAGCATCGAGTAAGTCTATTTTGTGGTTACCATAGCATCTGCGTCGAGGAGAATAATCTAACAGCTCTGACAAACTACGCACTATAACGCGAGAGCAATAAAATCGAATATGGAACATGAATCTGTAGAAATCCAAAGATCAGACAGGGAAGGGAAAACAGTTTGGACAAAGAAAACTTAAAATATTGGTTATCCGATTTTGTAGACAGACGTGGAGACGCGTTATGTCATGGCTCAATGTGCCCGACAAGTCTTACGAATCGATGAAGGTTCGGTGATATCAACTAACTTCAAGTATAAATCAAACATTCGTACATTTTGCGGAATCTAATAGCAAGGAACAACTTTCAGACCGGGTAACGAGGTCATTCGACCAATCTTGCTTGAAGGAACCAGTCTGAACTTGTGTTCTCGACCTTTCAAATTTGTTTAACTTAATTATTTCATACATAACCTCGGAGTGATAAAGTCGGCCAGACAAAGCAGTTGGCAAACCGTTCAACTTGAAATGAATCATTTGTGAGCTAACAGGTTTGTTTGTTTATTGTTGACCAGTCTGAACATCCATGAATGAAAGATGGCTCTCTTTTAGTAAGATAAATTTGTTCGTCATATCAATCACAAATAAGTGACTGCAAGCAACTTCGGGAGTTTAGACCATAGCAAATCTCTACACCACCAAACAATGTTGTGTTTGCAATGCTATCTCACATATCAGAATAGTTGGAAAGTTACGGGGAACCAGCAAGCAAGAAGACGTAAACATCCACTAGAGGTAGGACGATAATTTAGTTAAGCTATCCAACATTCCCAGTGTGGCCACACGCCTTTAAAGACAGTTATTGCCTGCAACCTCCAGTGGTCTCCTATCGAGACTATCGGGCAAGTTGATTGTCACTGGCAATCTGAAGTGGTCGAGTGTTCAGATAATTTAGTCGCGCCCAGCGTGAAGTCAACGGCGCGGTAGTGAACACGGCTGTCTCGCAGTCAGAATTCTAATCCGGTCGTGGGCAGGATGTACACTAGTGATGAGCTGTAATAACAACGAAACTTAAGTCTAAATCTTCTTTCCAAAAGAGGATAGCCGAAAAATCTATCTGAATGCGAAGACTGGTCAAATGCGAGTGATATTCAACTTGAAATCAAGCGAATCCCCGAACACTCGTGAATAAACAAACTATTGTGAAGAACAACTGCTCGTTCCTAATAAACGGCGGTGGACCTAAGAAACATACACTTCTAAACTATTGCTGAGCCCATACAATTTTACACGCCCGCGTGCGCTGCATCCGAACACAAAGAGTCTGCAGCAAAAATTCTCGCTTATTCCGGTAATGAATGTTTCAGAGACAATACTAGGCGACTGTCCGTAACACTTACGGATGCCACTAACTAGAAACACATCTAATTATTTGGCATATCGACAACCTCTTTCAATGTTTTGTTCCCACAACACACATAGAAGACAATAGTACAATTTTATCAAACTTGATGGAAGCCAGTCATTAGGTAAAATAAAGTTCTCAATACTTTGAACACAAGTCTTAAACTTGAGTTGAATTCTAATTACCGACTTTCTCTTAATTGTTTAGCAGAGATTGGGGGACTTCTCTTAATTGATAATTGTGGTGTCACCCTCGTTACGTGTGTGTCACCTATAATACATTGAACGAAACTTATTCACCTACCGTCCATGTTAGGTTTTCATCACAAAATCTGCGGTACGTATTCAAAAATCTACTTACAAAATAAGAATAATACAAACTTCAAGAATATTTGATTAGTTATTAGTAAAGCCTCATAATGGAACACGTACATCATGCGGAAAAATTATGTGGTCGTCCTAGGAAATCGGTGTCTCGAAATAATTAACTATACCTGTTGTTGTCACTGTATGGACGAATTGGCACTGACAATTGCAAAAAATGAAAGCCTTGAACTGACCTGTAAAAACGATCACGCGAGGCGCCAACAACAACAGTTCCAAGCCCAACACACAGGGCCAGTTGATTAAAACAACTGATGGTAAAAGTAACTGAAATGTTCTGCATCGTTGCTGACGGCTAGGTCTATCAACTGGACATGAGGAAATAGTGATGCAGCTTTCCAAATGAATATTTCGCTGACGACTAGTCTGACCAATTTGAGAACTTCAGAAAAACTTAATTGTTAATAATCATAGATTCGTTTGGATTCAAACCACTGGGGAAATGATCGTAGTGTTTGAGCTTGCTGTCTCTGTAACTGAAATGAACTAAACCGTAACTCATATTTATCACAGTTAGCTCGTTTCTGAGTAGCTACCGGGTTTCGAGTGCCCAAATACACACTTTTACACGATCTCATTGACTGGTTTAGCTGCGGAGCGATCGGATGCAACTATCTAGTTCCGCCAAGAAGGTCGGCCTGAGTTCGCGTACTACAAGTTATTTCCTCAGTATTTTACATATACACCAGTTTTTATAAGCCTGGATAGTCCCTGCAATGAAGTATGATCTTTAAATGTGATTAGCATGTTAGCAAGGCTTCAACGCGGGTAAAATTCAACCAATCCTTGTTGTTTTTGAACCTTCCATCTGGTTTTCCATGGTTGTAACTGTTCATAGTTACAGTAGTCGTATTATTGGCTTTTACCACAGAACGTTAAGAGTTATTCTGCTTTGAATTGCAACCTATGCAAAGACGGTATATTTGAAGTAGAAAAGATTATGTTTAATGTCTCCCCAAATACAGAAAGATATTCAAGAAGTGTGCGTGCTTTTTCAGAGTTACCCTCGGTTACCAAATTTACGACAAGAATCCACTAATAAATTGTCTTCAACAGGTTCTTCATATTATTTCACAAATGCCAACCGTCTTCAAAATCCCGACAAAAGAGCGAAATCAAAGAAAGTTTTGATTGAAATCTACAACAGGTTTAACGGTAGCACACAGAGAATCTGAAAGATTCGTTAATCTCATTGACCGATGTTCAAAACGAATGGGACTTGACTAATCAAGTGCACCTCTTACTTCAAATGAGATAGGCGAAACAATTAGCAAACAATTACAAGTTGCTGTTACGGCGAAACTAAAGTTAATATCTTCCGTCTCACATGTGGTCAATGTAACCACAACTATAAGTTGAGGTTGTCAACTAGCGATGCAGCGTCATCCTGGATTGGTTATTGTCAGCGTAAACCGCTGTTTCAATCCCGGCTACACTCGCGAGTCTCCTGTCTTCACAGAGGTCAAGTACTGTGACTGCTGATCGTTTCGTCATTTATTCTAACTAATTAATCTAAACACTACATAACATTCATAGTAAAGAACACTTACTGAACTTAAACAAATTTCATCTAAGACTGCAAGCTTGAACAAAGGTATGCGTTACTGTAATCATTGTTACAAAGCTTTGTGGTGTGCAGTGACGTTAATCAACTTATAACAATTGTGAATACTGTACTGTTTTAGTCGGAGTTTGTGATTAACAAATTATGGACAACAAAGGTATGCAACATATATTGTTTATTGGGTTAGGCTCATGAAATCGAAAACACCCGCAGTTTTGACGGTTACTGATAGCAATGACCGTCAAACCCAAAAACACAAAATCAAAACACCAAGAACTCACAAAACCAGGTCTCCCGCAAATAAATTGGTAGAAATTCAGGGTTAAGTGAGAATATAGTTATAGAAGTTATCGAATAAGGCAACAGGCCGGCAAACTACTGAAGTCACCCTGAAAGTAATTTGTCCATTCCAGGTGGAAGGAGTGTTTGGGCTTCAGCTCCAACGCCTGCCTTCAAACCATGCTCGACCAAATAAACAGCATCCAAAGCAGTACCACGACTGAGAGCAATTCCCATAGAGCCATGTCCGTAATTATGAATAATGGGTATTTTTCGGGAAGCTCCATCGCATCCTAGCCAGTTCAGCTGTGAAAAGTGAAGTAACACAAAGTAAACATCATTAGGATTCTGGGACAATAAAATTGTCCAATCAGCACAACAAACGATGTGTCAATTAGGAAAACAATATGAGAAAAAACCAACGTTCTATGTTGGCGCACCACTTGCTGACACCTCGTCAATTTGGATGTATATAAGGTAACTGTCACAAACAGGCAGCACACCAGTCCCAGTGACTCCCGCCCATCTATTCACCAGCTTGTTTACCCACGATTCGAGCCCGTCACTGACGCATACTCATGGGAGTTGAACTCCTGTCCACTTTCTCATGAAGGCAACCCCGTTGACCAATGAGCCATTGGCCTCGCATTGGACACAACTGAATAATCATAGTCAAACATTTGACTATATTCTCTCAAAGCATTACTCACAAAAGAACGTGGTCGAGTATTCAGATTTACGATGCAACAATGCTCAATGTGTCTAATGACGCGATGGTTGCCTCACCAAAAAACGAGAATAAAAGAACCACCTTTGTGAAATACCGAGGTTTTCTTAAGTCTGAGTGTATTTCGTAAACAAGCTGAAAAGTGTGACATCATGCGAAATCGTGAAGCGGTTTGGGTCCAATATCCGTACTAATCGGCAGACTGTAGCCGGACTAACTCAATACGTCGGTTCATCAACCAAACAATGAAGCCCGCGTCTACTCAACAGTTAAAATCAAAAATTAGTCAGATTCGTAACACTAACGGTACTATCTTAGTTGGCAAAGTCACTAGCTTTATCAACAAACCTAGTGTAAGCTGGGCGAGACTACCGAAACTTTCCAAATCGTCAACAAGGGTATTAGATACTGGTTACTGATGTTCGTAATCATTCTGAAAGAACCAACGAACCCTTTATAGTTAAAACCGAACAAAACCGTGCAACTGAATTCAACCAATGTCGAGTCTGAAGTAAAGGCGCCTCATTGATGGAAAAGTCATGTCAATGCACTAATTCATTCCTCTGACTAACCACTTTCGCCAGAGTTCAACTTTTGGACCTAGTCAGGACCTACTCTAAATTTGCAGATTGCTCTCGTTTGATTTTTTTTTAGCGCTCCGATGAAACAATATTTTGGTATTGGTATGTTCGCCGAGCTTGGCATTTACGCTGCAAACGTTTCATCACCAAACAAGGTGACATTATCAGTGTTTCACCATATAGTTTTTGAGCGCTGAAACACTTACGCACTGATGATGTCACCTCGTTTGGTGATAAAATGTTTGCAACTTAAATGCCAAGCACAGCGAACATACCAATATCAAAACCATCAATCTGAGCTACGAATAGCACTACCACTGTTCACAACTATCAGAAACAGTATTTTTCATAGATCTCAAGTCAAATTGAAATTGCACCGTACTGAAAATCCTTAAAATGACATGAACATATCTGCTTGAACCAATTGCGTAACGTACTGCATATTTTCTGATCCTTTGGATCTGAAATTTCTTGATTATTTTTTCAAACAACTTGTTAGCTGACAATCCGTTGAATACTAATCAATATGTACGAACACAATGAACTCCAGCTACGTCGTCTTGTATAATACCTTATTTTCAGGCATGCAAATGCCATCTGTATGAAAACTGTTGACCGTCCTCCAGTGTGGGACTGAATTGTTTTCATTATCTTCTCGCTGTTTTTATTTGGGATCATGTGTAATCCTCTAGTGTCGAAGTCATAACGAAGATTGGGCCCAGTCAATGTGTAATCACCAGTAGTTAAAAAGAGACCGAAGTCACAGACTGGTTGTTTTGGTTTTAACTGAAATGATTGGTCAGTTTCTTGCAAACTTTCCTCCGAGTGTTTTCATTAGGCTTTAGCGAAAAATATTCGCTGCACACCCAACTACGCCGTTTCTCTCAGACCTCTATTAGTTCGTCAATATGAAGATTATGTGAACAACAAGTAATCAATTTAACAAAATCTTACTTACGGTTAACAAAATGAATACAGCTGGTTATATAAGTATGACAGATAGCTCACCTCAAGCCGTACAATACTCCTCTGGGGTCGAAATCCGGCCCATTGCTCAACAACAGGAGCCGTGCTTAGTGGTCCATGCCAAAGGTTTTTAACGCGCTGTAATATATCTTTTGAGATATCTTGCGAAACTTCACTCATTTTAGGATGCAAAGGACGATCGAGAATGCAAGGTAGGGGATCACGAATACCGCCTAAAATGACATTGTCTCTTCCAACAAACACATATGTGCTGTTGGGCTGGGAAAAATGAAAGAACTCGACGTCATGATTGCAAAATCTTAGTACACGATGGAAATGCGCAAAAAGAAACGGCGTACTTATACAGAAAATACTTCATGCACTCCACGCTGGTAAAGTATATGTGAAACCGAATTACCTGAAAACACTTACCACGAAGAGATGTAATGTGTACCAAAGTAAACAATCTCAAAGATACAGACGGACAAACGTTTGGCCAACTACGCGGTACAGAAAGTAAGAAAAATAGATTTTCGACTGTAAAGGCATTCAATTCGGGAACTCGGTGGCCGAAACGTTTGGCTGATATAGACTTCGTCCCTACTTGCCAACAGCTTCTGCCCTGAAAGATAAATAGCTACAAACATAGTGATGATTGACTATTCCAGTAGATTCTGGTGGTATGTACGGAATACTTACGAAATGAAGGTCAGAAAATATGACAAAGCTGACGAAAACGAGTAAGTGTATGAAAGTATGATGATGCTGTTTTGTGTAAACAACACTGGGAACACACAAGAAAAAGCCATCTTTGTTTCATGGAATAACATGACAGGTAACATGAACGATGGAAGCGCAGTACGATTTGCGACTATTACTACACCATTGTTCAAGATGGACGGTTCCAAATCAACATAGCAATGACGAAACGGAATAAAGCTTTGGCAACTTGCAACTAGCTTGATGTGAAATATATCCACAACTGGATGGTTTAACTTAACTTGTTATTACTTGCAGACAAAAATACGACTTAATATCGGTTAATTCTGTGGCATCCATTCAGACGTTCGGAATGACTTTGAGTGACATAACACAGAGTTATTAAGCATGACAGTCCAACGTATGATCAAAACTTACACCGTAAATACCAAACTTCATCCACGGGGCAGTTACACGGACCAACTGACCACGAACAGGAATGACCTCACGATCTCCGCAAATGATGGATGAGCCGAGCCCGGTAGAGTTAATCACTACGTCGATGTTGTTTCCTAGCGCCCATTTGTATACTTCACTCAAAGATTGCATGTGCCTTTCTCCAATCACAGAAGCATAACCATCCTGAAGTTTCTTCAGAAGGTATGGCATATGGTACCTGCCTTCTATCATGCAAGTTATGTACGAATATCCCATCTTGATTGTATTAGGAAAACCTAAAGATTCTAACTGTTTTATATGGAAATGTAGGGGACAGTACTTCATCATTTTCCACTGACTTACTGGAACCGCACAGAGTAGCGGCAAAAGGTGGTAATGATGGGTTTACCGAGGACACATCGATCATAGGCTGGAAAAACACACCAGCCAACTCTGAAAGTTGGCTTGCTGCAAGACTCCAAAAGTGGGATTTCGAACGTTCGCACCAACGACGAAAAGGACATTTCATACAAGTTTCTGTCTCAAGGCAGCACGTAATCCCTGGCATCCAATGGGGATCTGGTCGGAAACCTCCAGCGGCGCCATAACTGGGAAGCTCCGTCATCTTTTCAGGAGAAAGAATTAATATTTCGGCATCACGGTAAGCGTCCTAAAATATGTCAACGGACCACGCTTTTAATACCTGTAGAGCCTCCGCAGTTGACAGTCCTACAATACCAGCCCCTAATACTCCGAACTTTACCATGGATCTGAAATAGCAAGTTAGCAATCAAAATTATAAACATAGTACTGGATATGTCACAAGTACATGCATTCATAAAAGTGAGCACGCCACAACTTATTCACCAAGGAGACCTGAAGGTAGTAGGCAACGTATTTTTAATATAAGAACTCAACGCATCCAATAACTGAAGTTATACGTTATACAATAAACTGGTATTATTATTATTATTATTATTATTATTATTATTATTATTATTATTATTATACACTGTACTTTTCAATAGTACACAAGGTTATCAGTGATTTGAAAACAACGCACCGAAGGAAGGATAACGAGGCGGGACAAAATCTCCAAACTTTCCAGATACACGCATGCTGTGGGATGCGACATGCCGCCATTTTCAAAAATATTCCCCATCTTAGCCAGGGCTTCATAGCTTGTCTTGCCATCTCCGAACTACTATTGACTGCGCTGAACAAAACGCGATTAAGTTGATGATCCATCTGTATACAGAACGGTTGGTCCAACCAGTGTACACTTCAATTATTCCAGTTATCCTCCAAACAATAAGAGCTATACATACCGAAGTGCTGTGGCACTGATACACTGAATGCCAAATAACCAGAATGGGTAACAGTAGTCGAAAGCCAAGAATGTATACGTATTTTTCACGCAGATTGTTTGAGTCTCTGAGTTGTAGAGTACGGGAAATCGCAGTCAAATGTCTCATAAATGTAACAACAAACCCATCAAAAACCGTATTATTTTGTGGTACCTAAATGACGACAGTTGGCGATTTCCCTATTTTTCATAGCCACCACTATCATGACAACTCGCTATCTATGCTACTGATTGTTGAAATAGCGTAACCTACACAGGTGAAGCGGTCTATACGTAGTAACAACAACAGAGTTAAAACTGACCTAAAATCGCAACAACACTTTGGTCATCTAAGGCACAAGGTTGCAGCATGTACATGACCTAGTGTGGTTTACGTCTACACGTAAAAGTGATATGCAAAATAATGTTTGCCTACTCGGACGTCATGCGATGACCTGCAGATAACCTCGGTATGCCTGCTGTACGACATGTAAAATTCTTCCCAAAATCCCAGCTCACAATGTACACAGGATCGTAAGGATCTTTGTCTGCCGTCTGCCTGGTGCATGCCATCGCGTTAGTTTGTTTGCATGCTTGTCGGGCTATGCGCGCCAATGGCGCCATATATAGACTGACGGCTTGTTCGCGCGTTCGACGGTCGGATCCTCAACCTCCCTAGCTACTTCCGCGTATCGGTGTCGTTCAGCACTGGCTGACAGTACAGTACAGTATACATTCGGTATCCCAGAATTATTTGTATTCTCATTTCGCGTCTGGTATTCGTTGTGTATACCTGGGAAAGTGTTAATTTGGTATAAGTATGCACTAAAGCCAATTCGCTTTTCAGGGGAAGCAGAATCCCTACCCCGAGATATCTGAGACTTTCTGAGTATCCTATCGCA
>JTDE01001491.1:89956-130800 GCA_014338405.1 Paragonimus skrjabini miyazakii | reverse complement strand
ATGTAATTATGTGTCACTACTTCACAGACAACTCGGTTAAACAATGAACTTGTGTGCTACTTAAATGGCTCGGTCGCCGTATCTTCAACTGTTTCTAGTCACAGGCATGTAGGTCACGAGGACCCCAGCTCGGAAAGCGAACACGACCTCCTGTACCAGTAAGTTCTATCATATCATTTTGTCAAGTAATCGACTGACCACCCAGTACCGTATGTTTGTAAGCAGCGGCTCGGTAAGGAGAGTTCTCTGCAGTAAAAGGTAGATCAGTATTATTAGTTCCGTTTACACTATGCGCTTTTAAGAGTTGGTTAGATACGTTTGTTTAATTCCCAGGGCCAAAATCCACTCTTCGAACCTCACGAAAGCCTATTCACATGTTATGTGACGTGCGCGATTGAACGCAAATGCCGATGATACTCAGCATTTAGAGAACAGGCTTCCTTAGGACGTATTCGTCAACACTGGATCAGTAGGTGTACAGTACTATAAAATCTAACTAAACTCAGTCCTGGTGGAATAGCGATAATTCGCTTACTGATTTGCATACGGCCAACGCCACTCGAGATCTTGACAGATGAAGGAGTGGGTGTGGGCCAACTATGCCATCGCGCTTTGCCGATACTGACCGTCACAATTTAGGGCAACACATTAAATGTGGAAAACAGACCCAGCATCATTTGACTGCAACGTGAACAGGTGATGGGTTGAACGACAAGATGGGCGATTTAGATGAGCATCATCCGAGTACAATAAACTAGAATACGCTATTTCATAGATTGGTTTACAGGACCATCTAAATGGAAGATGGAGGGGGATAGCGCAAACAGACGAAGGCAACAAACATGTGTTAGGAGTATCATATCCTAACGCAGCAGGCAGGACGCATCACGCCATATCGATCGATCGACCCAATTCGGATGGTATGGTCGTGGTATGGTTTCACTCAGCCAATCAGATTGCAGCTGTGCGGTCGAACACCTGATGCTCCCTGTTACGTGATTTGCTCTAACGCTCTGACTGCCACGTATGATAATCTCATTAGATTTCCTTCGCATCTAGTCAGCCACGGATGGGGTAGGTGGCCATCGGCTTCAGAAATGAACGTGACTGATCGGAAATGCTGTTGGCGCTCATCTAAAATGAGGTTGGCGACTGATGTTTTGGAGTGATGGTCCCTTGGGGATTGCATGTTTTTTTACGTGAGTAGCGTGAGTGAATTCCGAATTCCGGCAGTACTGCGCACGTGTTACACAATTTCTTCTTACGTAACTCGTTCCAGACTCCAGTTGGAGCATTCGCGGCTGATTATAAAATTCCGCGAACGCGTCACAACGGAAACCCTCCGGTAGGTAGGCTCGAAACACTTCGCTAAAGTTGGCCAGTTCCGACATCTTCCCAGAGAACCGGTCATCTGCTGACCAACGCACCTACACTCAGATTTCTACCGCGCACCAGCCAATAAACAGTCACTGCCTCCACATCAATCTATCCACACTCTGCAGCCGCGAGCTCCTTTCGTTCTATAAACTTAGAGCATTTGTGGCCTAATTTTGACTCGTTCTTCTAACAGACGGTGTTGCCGCGTCTCTTGTCTTTCTCGGTTTTCAGTTAAACGAATGACCGGGCAACCAACGGGACGACCCAATAACATGTCAGTCGAACGGAGAAAGCGGACTACCCCAAGGCATATGCAAACTGAGAGAAAAACTGTCGCGAAAATTATTCCAATCACTGATGTTTGGAACTTATTCCACCTATCTTAATAAAACATACAAATAGTAGCACTACATGAAATTTCATCACGAAATCGTCGCTGAGATACCGCCCCTCAGCGGGGTACAACGACTTAACCACTATGAACGAATTCGAGCAGAAATCACTCGACTTGTGTGATGGTCTATTTCTGGGAACGAAGTTAGAAAAGAGCTGCTTTGGTAGAATAGTAACAATGATACTAATAGATTATTGATGAGTAATGGAGGACTTCGTTTTTTCCACATAGATTGAACATCACCCTTAATTGATTGCAACTGTCGCCTTCCCATAGAATTTCCAGTCGGCCCATTTCGAAAAGAAGCACTAGACTCGCGTTTCGCTCTCATTAGAGCTCGTCAGTAGTGCATATCCTCGTCACTGCCGGGACTAGAACCATGGCAACGCTGTTCATCAGGTAACCGTGTTTACCACTGCGCCATTGACCTCACATTAGGCAAGACCGAATTATCATCGCGTGTGAACACTCAACTACTTTCGCTTGTGAGTAATGATCAGGTTGCCCGATCGTCTCGAAATGGAGGCACAGTTACTGTCTATTAACTCCAATCGATGACCTCTCGACTAGGACTTCTCTCCAAGTTGAAATCACAGAAATCATTGACTTGTTGAACGGTATTTGATAACTGATGAGTAGTAGGGGATTTTGGTTTTCATATAGGTTGAACATCACCCACAATCGATCAGAGATGTCACATTCCCATAGACTTTCCAGTCAGTCTCCTTCGAACAGCAGAAGCACTAGACTGTAGTTTCGCTCTCAGTAAAGCTCGTCAGTAGTACATATCCAGATTTCTAAACTTAAATTCAGCAACAAAAGTGACGTCTTTTTATTGTGATCGTTGTTCAGGACAAGCGTTAAATGGGTCACGACCGATTCGATGCTAACAGGGTTATCCGGTGAATGGATTATTTCAATGCTTGTGGAATGGCTGAATGTATAAGATCGAGCTGACCATGACCAACTTCCTCATGAGTCCAACGGTTTCTAGGAAAGCTTAACTACATCGCACAAATTCGTGCAAACGGCTGCAAAAGAACGACACCGCATATTCCGTACATCATTCAGGAAGAAAGTTGCGTAATCAGTAGCCACAAACAATTCAAGTATGGTGTGTTTCAATATATTGAAACGCAACATCAGGGGGGTTACTTAAGTGATGAAAGCAGGCGTCTGCATTTATTGCCCGTACGGTAAATGGGCATGACTGAAGAAGGCGACCTGTCGAAATAAAAAAAACGGGTTTTGAAAGCACAGCACTCCTCGGAATGGTAGGGGTCTCGGATTTTATTCAAGCTAAGCGGTTTGACTCGACTGGCTATTAAAAGATTACGAAAATGCGGCGAACAATAATTTTTGCAACAGGTAAGGAAAGGAAAACCTCCGGATGAATGAGAAACCTATGGTCAACTGTGAGTGTTATTCAACTATCATTAGTAAAAATTCTCGCCCACGCATACTCCCCTTGTCTTAATTTATAATTACAGACCAATTGCCCGGTACACAAGAGAATCTCACTCAGCAACTCGAAACATGACGGGAGACAATTCGAATCACCACAGTCGTGCTACAATCCCCATCATTTGTTAAGTCTCTTTGAACCATTTGAACAGAATAGGCAGAAAACACGACTTATGGTATGTATCTATCTTGCTAACAATCGTCAATCGTAAACGCGTGATTAGTATGACAAACTCGCGTTATGTTGATGATATTTTCGCTATCACAGATTCATCTACCAATATAGCTGATAGTTTAAACAACTTCAACTGTGTACATCCGCCAATAGGTTTCATCTCAGAACTGGAGTCAGATGGGTCTTTCTATTTCCCGGACGTCTCTTTGAATAAAAGGACTGATGAAAGTTTGAGACGCTCCGTTTATTGTATGTCTACTTGATCAGGCCAACATAGCAATTTTTATGGTTTTACTAACTTAAAATACAAACGAAACATGGTCAAATGTTTGGCGTACAGCCAGAAAAATCTGTTCAGCACATGCTTTGGATCACGAGCTACAGTTTGTAACTAGTACTCTGAAAGATAATAGCTACCCTATCGATTTTGTGACCAAACATATGAGAGCAGTTCTAGTATCCGTTAAGATTCAGGGAGTCATATTCATACGGCTCCCATACAAAGTAGATACGTCGGATGAATCACTGACTCATCGACTTACTAGTTCTCTTAAGACGACGTTCAACACAGCCAGATCGATGACCCCATTCACCCGTTCACCGCGGATTGCTCCAAATCTGAGGGATAAAGTGCAGGTCCGCAACTCATCTTGGGTGATTTACTGGTTCGTTTGCAATCGTTCAGCAAACTAGGTGGGTCGTACGACTCGGCATTTGTTTAAAAGAATCAGAGAACATCATCCAGCATGGATCAGAACAGGTGAGAGAAAATCAATCACGAGTACCATTGTAGGTCACCTGGCTGACAGGGATCATCAAGTCAACTTAAATCGATCGTTCACTGTTATCTACAGGGTTCCAGCGAACCGGTCAGAACTCGTTCGCCAGCGAATGTTGGCCACTACCGAGGCCGTTGTCATTCGATTGCGTAATCCAACCCTGTGCGGGCGGAAAAACTTCGTTCAATCACTTCAACTACCTTAGTCATTAGCTGACACCCGATCGATGTGTACGTAGTTAACACCCAATCGGCGTCCACAAACACAAAACGAGGGTTATCGAAAACGTGATTTTACAGAGCCAGAATGATTTACACTGCATACCGATTGAAGGAAGAAGAAGAGTTTACTAAGAAGACGCTGTTGGATAATGAGTATCCAGAAAAGTTCATGGAAATCCGCAGTAGAAAGAAAGAACCAAAAGTCGGAAGCTGCAGTGTGGAGAAAAAGAACTTATTTCTGCAAATCCAACTCAAGGGTGATCACCTGACCAATAACGTTAGTCACAAATTAACGTCGGCGTTCCAACGCACCTACCCAGCTGCCCAACTACTCGTCTTGTTGAGCACTAGGGCTCTTCAAAGCGGTGATACACACTCAGCCGATCAGTCTACCTCCCACGCAATACACCAGTTCGATTACAGTTGCATTAAAGTCTATATAAACAGGACAGATCGGCGTATGCATCAGCGTATGGCGGAGCACTTACCTGAGCGGTTATCAACTGCAATATCAAAAAGACGACCTGCTGATTGTAACAAGTTCGAAGAAACACATCTTAGCAACCGGTCACCTAGTTGACTCTGTCAAATCGTTCAAGATATCGCTACACAATTGCAACCCGAAACTGTTGGCGATTAGCGAGGCAATGCAAATCAAACATCGGCCAATTTTGTGCGCACATAGGGGGCTGACGCAATCAATCTCTTTGCCGTGGAATTGTTTGCACTATTAGCGTGTGAAAGATCATAACTGTGTGGCTGGTTCGTTCAATTGTTGTTGCTATACCCAGTTTGTATAAAATTTGCTGGTTTCACGCTGGCGACTGATGAGAGTAAATCGAACTATCAACATCTCGCGATATATGTCCTCCCTCTGTCTTGACTAAAATTGAGATAGTGTGAAATTTGATCGATAATAAGCTTCGTGTGTGACCGCTTTGGTGATATTTTATGGAAAACATGTTTGCCACACTTCGTGTTCTATGAAAATGAAAACATTAACTAAGTATTTTAAAAACCATCATAGGCTCATATGAGTGGTGGCTGAGCGGATAAGAGATTCTTTTAGTAACACGAATGGTTGTCTGTTCGACCCCCTATTCTACCTATTTGGACTCGATAAGTTCATGTACGGACAAAGCCTGTAGTGGACTGTCAGCTTCACAGTGAGGAACATGCAATATTATGAGAATAACAAATCCTAATTAAAACATGTGAAATGGCAGATCGATCTGGATCACGGTGAGCAATGATTGACAGTTAATCGTACGGAACACATAGAACAGACTGTTGACGTGTGAGCAATAAAGCTTCGGGGAACTTGAAAATTGTGATTCATGAGCATTCACCATACAAGTGAAAGTGTTGTGGGCCAAGAGCGCGGATGGCACAAGGGTTGTTTAGTTGAGAAAACAACACATGGGATAAGTTTTTAAAAAGAACCACAAACAAAACCACTCATTTGCACGCGGTATTCGGCCCCAGACCGTCTCGGTTACCGCAGACGCCAATGCTCGGTTCCTCTAAGTAGCCGGGACCATTTTGGGCAATGCTGCACTCTGATGTTTTTCCCTGCATTTTCCTGCGGCTTGCACGATGTCAAACTATATGCTCTGGTTCTACTACTGAATAGCCGTGGTGTGAGTAGTATAGTACGATCGCTCACCCTCATTACAAAAGTGTCATATGCCAAATGAAGTTGCAGTTCGTTTTCGTTGAATGATGCTCTCAAGTTGTTAGACGAATACCGAATTACTCAGGACCCTGACTGCTCTGCATTTTTATCAATATGAGTAACGATATGTTAATTCTGTTTTCACACTAATCACACACGTGCGACTGACAAGTGTGCTAAATGAGTGCATACCACAATTTGTGTCTTCCGACTAGTTCATTCAAATCGTTATCATTAATACAATTCATCTGACTGTGACGACTAGGATTATGATCATTACGATTATAAGTGGTACCGGCCAATCAGTGCACAAATCAAAAATATAACTCACCTCCTATTTACTCGCTCTGCTTCTAGATTAGCAACCGTCGTCGCAGAAACAAGTAATCGGTTTGTTCGGCTCACGAGCCTATTATTCACTGACTTCTTCACCTCAGAGACCTCCGAGTCGGGTGAGAACGGTTCTCCGCCAGGCAACAACACCACAGTTCGGCCTATCAAATGTCTACCTTTGGCCTTTGGTATTCCGGTTGATTCCACAATCCACGGGTCGCGTAGGTCAATCAAATCGACATCCTCCAAAGACACAAAGTTGGATGATAGACAAGCATCCTCAGTTGGCCAGCAAATCGATGATGGTTTTCTAAATTGAAGCGGCCATTTCTTGAAATCGTCCGGTGACTTATGAGTGGAGGAACCTGCGAGATGACGAAAGCATTGGGTACGCAAAAGGTTAAGGAATGTGACGATGAATTTACCGACCATCACACAATTACGCATCAAAACACAAAATCCGAGGTTCAAAACATTTCAAAGGAATTCTAGGTGAAAGGCTTAAGTAAAACCCGGGCCTCCCAACCGAGTCCGGTTAACGAAAGACCCCTCACCGCTACAATCAAAACCAGGCTAGTCGGCACGGAAATGAACGCGCATTTCAAGTCAAATCGTTCGGTTCCACAGTCCTAGTGTTGTGGCCACTGCGGTCCACGATCGTATACACCTGCATGCTGACAACGGTTTCAGCGTTCAGAAAACATCATAGGGATTCGAACCAGCAGGCATCGATGAGTACAAAAGCAAAAAAATACGGGATTTCCTCATCGTAATGTGCTATCGCGTGAAAGTTTTCACCAGACGATTGATACTAAAAAGCTGAACTCATGAGCGAAACAGACTTACAAATCAGTGAAATGATTCACTGAAAACTGGCATTTTTTCGTAGAATTTGCGATACGCTATCTTATGCTGTACCATTGGTAGAATCTGACAGGACGTTTCATAGCCATGTTGCCAAAACAATAAGTGTCGCTACACACTTCTCAACTTTATAACACTGCCAATGAGACAAATCTGCGTTATATCATATATTTTCCTACCATTTTAACTGTAAAATGCTATCATATTGGAGGCAAATTTATGTGCTACAGAGATCGATGTGGACAGCTGTTTCAGAAATGTAGACCATATTGAACTGTTTTGTTCCGTTCAAGTCTACCACGTTCTGAAAAATACCGTGCGCAACTTCGGCTAAGCGGAGTGTCATAGTAGAACATGTTCACACTGGTGGACCGCGATTAACAGTACGTCGTTTTAGGATAAACAACTACCGAAACTGAGGGTGGTGGTGTACTTTAAAGATGAACCATATGTAACGTGTAGAAATTACTGGATATCATTAATTTGAAATACGTTTGTCTTAAACGTCACACATGGTCATTAGCTTCTTGTATTGAAGGATTAGCGCTAAAGAGCGAAATGTTATGCAACCCACTCCACAGGATTCCACAACATACGTTTTAAAACGTAACCTTAATGAGACAGTACGTGACAGCATGGTTGCTCAGATCCCGTACTTCATTCAGAGATAACTGAATCTATACTGTCCGTTGCTACAAACATTTTCAACAGTCTTCAAAGTGACTTACAGGTAACCGACCGCGTACCCATATGCTTTGCACTAAACTTGCTAGTGGTCTCCTCCGAACTTTCACCACAGATCGCATAAATAACAACCAGTTCAATATCCTATACAGTTGTCAGATTACCGGCAAGTTGTTCATTTATTTGCGTTCCAGGAGCGTTCAAGTATGATCAATCGCCCAGATCAAGCCACGTGCGGTTACCGACCAGTAAACTGAGCTGAACGAATTATGTTGCAACCTAATGCAACATAGGAAGAGTCAGACAGACAGACACAAAACGAACTAGTCATTTCAAGGCCAACAAGCCCGACGTGTCATCGATGCAATGAAAAACTCGACTCTAAGCCAGCATCAAAGTCACTGACATGTACAGTTAGCTTTCGATCAACCTTCCAATAAAGTGTACATCTGATTCGTTCATGAATGCGGTTTTGTACGAGGGGGAGTCAAAAAGTAATGCCAATGTTTTTAATTCTGGTGAAGTTTTTCATAAAATTACCTGAATTTTTTCACAGTTATAAATGATTATATCATTTACGTTATGCAATAGGTTGTTTCGTACTTTTCATGTTTTTAGACTCACAAGGAAAATTCAAAATGGCTGCCCCCGTAGAGTTGCGTCAAAAACAAATAGCAGTGATTGAACTACTTGTTGCTGAGGGGGAAACCCCCATGAACATTCACAGACGATTAACAAATGTGTTTGAGGACAATACTGTAGATTATAGCAGTGTATGCGAGTGGGTTCGTCGTTTGAAGGATGAAAAGGTGGGAAGTATGAGCGTAGCCGATAAACCCCATTCTGGTCGTCCATCCGTGTCTGTCAATCTTGCCACTAAAGCAAAAGCAAATGCTCTGATCAGAGAAGACAGGCGTATAACTCTTGATGATTCGGCGGGAAACCTTGGAGTGAGCCATGGAAGTGCTTACAACATAGTCCAGTCACTTGGCCTTTCAAAAGTGTGTGCCTGCTGGGTACCGAGTGAGCTGACTACCGAACGCAAGACTGACAGGGTCACTGCCTGCACTGAACTTCTTGAACAAAATCGAAGAGACAACAACGGCATCCTCCATACTCACCAGATTTAGCGCCTTCAGATTATCACCTCTTTCGCCCCATAAAAGAGGGTTTAAGAGGCAAATATTATTCCAGTGACGAGGAAGTGAAACCACAGTGAAGAAGTGGCTCAAAGAACAGACAACAAAATTGTACGAGGCAGGGATACATGCACTCATTCAAAGGTGGAACGTTGCTATTGAGCGTAACGGTGACTATGTTGAGAAGTAGGGATGTGATCCACAGAGGACCAGCTTTATTTTGATGTATAATAAATGTTCCTGTGTTGGTAATTATACCTGTCCGAAATAAAATGGCTTTACTTTTTGACTCCCCCTCGTATTATCCATCGTTTGGTGAAAAAACTAAGGTGATGGTGAAAGCCGTTGATGAAGAATCGTATTTTTACTCTGTCCATATGCAATCATCAGCGCATGATGCTTCCCAGTTCAGCGTTGTCTTTCAAACGCTTAAACGGTTACAGAAACGTGTGGTAACAGTCAGGGCTTATCGATCACGGTGTACAAAACACTGGGACGATAGGGCCGAGCGACTTGACTGGAAATGCGCGTCCACAACCCCGTGCCAGTTCGCTAATTTGACTCGGTTAAGAGGCCCGTTCGTTGGATTACTCTCTTGGTTCAGACACCGGATTTCGTGTTCGGGTCTGTACTGTTGGGCAACCTGTAGGTAGCCATAGTTCTGATCGGATGGTACAACGGTTCGAACCGCCGCACATCCCAACATGGAGATTTACAGTTCAGGACATAAATAGAAAACGGATGGTAAACATGGTTGTGAAATCTTTTAATGTAGTTAGTGGTTAGTAATAGTTGAAAGTAACAAAAAATTAAAGTGAACAGCATGCACAATAGATTACAGCTTTAGCACTCTCGAAGACTTTTCATCCAGTAAAATTAAAAAGAAAGAAGCATTGCATTCGAGTTTCACTCTTGGCAGAACTTCTCACTAGTGCTCATAATTGCCATGATCACGAAGTGAACGTCGATCCACGTCCTCAGAGGTTGACCGTGTTGACCATTGCGCCGCCGACTTCACATTAGGCACGACTGAGTTACCTCACGTAAACGCACAACCACATTCGCTTGTAAGTAATAATCAGATTGCGTCATCGTCTCAACAAGAGATGATACCTAAAATATCGCCATCAAGTTTGATGATTTCCGTGAGTCAAACTTGGGAGAAGCCATAATTGTGGGGTCGTCAACTGGGGTAAACAGACGTTAACTGTGTCGCCATTCAAAGCGATCGGAAAATCTGATTATTACTCACAGGCGAATTGAGTTGTGCGCTTACGTACGATAATTCGGTCGTGCATGAGGCGAGGTCATTGGCGTAGTGGTCAAGGCGGTTGTCTCATGAAAGCGTGGCCGGAGTTCTAGTCCCGGCGGTCGCAAGTATATGCACTACTGACGAGCTCCAACAAGAGGGAAACTCGAGTCCAGTGCTTCTTTTCAAAAGCAACTTATTGGAAAGTCACTCTGAGTGCGAAGGCAACAATGAACTGCGACTGATGTTCAGATTGAAAGTCTATATTTTGCAAAAAGGCCACCAATTAAGTGCACCTGCCTACCAAACTTTGTTTACGTATTGTTCGTACTGACATTTTGGCCGGCGAGGCGTTTATCCAAACTGGAGGGATTGACAACTTTATCTGCAAACCAGTTTGTACGACTGCGTTTCTAGGCTGCCTTCAATGTCTACGCTCGTATAATCAATTAGTGTGCGTGTTCATTCACAGTGTACGAAAATTTAAGCCCACGAACATCACATGATGTGCCCCCAGATTTCAATATCGAAAATCACTCTCGTCCTGGTGTCAGAACTGCCACGTAAAACCAACTCGTAAATCCCCATCCGGCATCAGTTCGTCGCGGATTAACGTCATCAGCCTACTGAACAAAACACAAATGTTAGGCAAGCGACACCCATCCCCCCCGGACTGTCTATCGCCCGTGTGGGTTGTCATTCACACGTGTGCTTATTCTACACGTGCCAAAGAGTGGAGCTAATTATGATCCGGTCACGTTCTGTCACGTGATCAGGACTCCTTTGCTATTGTGACAGGTGCGAGAATCCCGACACTCGGCGGGCATATAATATCGCAGTCACCAAGTGTTGGAAAACTCGTGATCATTACACCATGACCTTAACAATCACTGTGAGATCGCCACTGCAATCAACCTCAGTACAAATTAGACGAAAAGCAAAAACAGTTTATTCTGCACTCCTTCCAGTTTTAAACGTGCGGTTAGTTTCGGAATAAAAACAAATTCACCAACAAAAAATTTGCAGATCAGCATAACGTGAGTGAGTCACGATGGGTGTCTACGGTAAGCAGCGATAGTCATCGGTTTTTGAGCGCACAGAACGGACTGTCGACGACTGATCAATGAAGCCTCGCAAAGTGCATCAGTAGCGATAGACGGCGACGCAATACTTCTATTATTCTGATCTGCAATCTATAAAGACAGTTTTGTTTGTTGAGTATCAATCGTCAGCATGAACAGTAAGGCGTCCCGAAACCGGTTTTGCGAAAAACCCTAGGTTAAAACAGTCGACATGTTAGTTTCCAACACTCAACTGCATAGATCACAGGTACATGTTTGACACCGATGGGCGAAACAAATGTTCAAGGGAAGTTGGCATTGGCTAGCTTGGTCCAACTTGAAACAACAAAGGGTATAGCTATTTCGCTCCGTCAATCGAACGATTATTTGAATACATCCTGCCCTCGACATCCCAACCATTTGGGTGACATTCGAGTGATCGGTTTTCACACGAACCCGCTATTTTCAACACCATTTTTCTCGATTAGACAACATACCTCAAGTCCTGGTAAAAAGCTAAACAACGCAGTCACTATGGGTTCGCCCTGGATAAGCTAATATTTTCGTTGTAAGATGAATAAAGCCGAAAATGAACTACTCAAGCTCCAGAAAGAAGGTAGTATTCAGACTGAGCAACACCCATATTACCCGTATCAAAACCCGACAGCACAGTTACCATCCGCAATGATTATAAAATAACTGTGAACCGAGTGTCACGGTCACGTCGTTATCCTTTACCAAAAATTGTGGACATATATGCATCCTTATCTGTGGGTGAGCCTTTTACAAAACTGGACTTGAGTCATGCATACCAACAGATTGAACTAAATAAAGATTCGCATCCATGCACTACGGTTAACACTCATGTAGAATTGCTTTGTTACACCCGCCTGCCATTCGGAGTTAACTCTGCACTCGATATTTTTCAATGTATCATTGACTCTTGTCAGGGATATACCTAGTATGTGTGCATATCTTGACATTCTGTTCACCGGACGTAATACTGAACAGCATTTACAAACTTGGTCTTGAAAAGTCTATCAGATGCATGTCTTGTAATAAAAGGAGAAAAGTGTGAGTCTCAGTGTACAATACCTTGGATTTAAGTTATCAAATGAAGGCCTACAACCAGTAGAAGGGAAAATGCAAGCTCTACTGGATGCGCCATCACCTAAAAACGTGAGCGAACTTCGGTCGTTTTTAGGGGTGATAGCACAGCTTTCTCGATTCATACTTTTCGCAACGAAGCACCTCCACTCTCTTTATAAGCTTCTGCGAAAGGACAAAAGCTGGTGGTGGAACCAGATTCATGAAACTTCTTTTAACACAGTTAAACAGATTCTTACTTTACCAAGTGTTCTTATACATTATGATTCCGGCAAACCAATCGTACTCTCTTGCGATGTTTCTCCGTACGGCCTTGGTGCCATGCTACTGCCTAAGCTTTCATATGGATCCCAACGTTCCATTTCTTACTGCTTCCGGACATTGAGCGCAGCAGAAAGGAATTACACACAGTCTAATTGGGAATCCCTGGGTAGCATGGCAGGTGCAAAACGGTTTCACTAACACCTCTTCGGACGACGGTTCACAATTTTTACGGACTACAAGCCTCTTGCTTCGTTGTTAAGTGGGGAGAAATCGATAAAATAAATGGCATCCTCGCAGGTGATTTGTTGGTCTCTCGTCTTATCTGCTTACAACTGTAGAATTCAATACATCCCTGGACGATTCGGTACTGTTGCTGATGCCCTAATTAGGTTGTCATTACCAGATACACCGTCCACAGAGTTAATCCCAGAACTTGTGCACCTTATTCAAAGCTACAACCATCCTCCTATTACGTCGACGAATACACGACGAGGAACAGATAAAGACACCGTGTTAGCCTTCGTCAAACGGTACGTACAGGCAGGATGGCCGGAAAGGACACTTAATGAACTTGTACCTTTCCCATCGAAAATGACCGAATTAAGTATTCAAAATGGATGTCTGCTTTAGCGAGCACGTGTGATGATTCCGAAGAGATTGCGATCATCTATCCTTGATGAACTCCAGGAGGCCCACTCAGGCATCGTAAAAAGGAAATCGTTATCCCGTTCTTATGTGTGGTGGTCCACACTGAATAGTGACATTGCGTCGGTGGTTAATTCATGTACATTATGTCAAGAAAACCAAAATACAGCCCCTAAGTTACCGCTGCACCATTGGAGATTATCAGAAACACTGTGGAAGCACATCCATTTGAACTTTTTTGGCCCGTCTGAAGGTCAAATGATTTTACTAGTCGTGGATGTCCATTCCAAATGGAGTGATGCTAACATTCTCCAAACAACGGCTAGTACATTAATCCAATCACGTAAAACCATCGCATCATTTGGTTTGCCAGAAACTATTGTGATCAACAACAGTTTTGTTTACTAGCGCTGAATTTGCAGACTTCATTACTTCGAATGGAATCAAGCATGTTAAGACAGCATCTTATCATGCTGCTTCGAATGACCTGGCTAAGCGTGTTGCGCAGACAATGAAAAATATGTTGAAGAAACGATCTACTCCTCCTTTGTGCGTGCATCTGGACCGCGTTCTATTCGGTTATCCGAATCTTGTCAACACAACTACCAGCAGCAGTCCCTCCTAACTCATATGTCGTCGCCGTCTCCGTACTTGACTGGACTTACTCCATGAAAACCCTCAATCAAAAGTAACCGTTAGACAGGAACCACCAAGTGTTTCGACATGCATACTAAAAATAGACGTATGTTTGAGTCTGATCCTGTCCTTGTGCGTCTACCCACTGAAAACACATGGCAATCCGCTACTATCACAACTACTGACGAACAAGGTATACAAGCGAATGGTGCGATGTCATATCTAGATTATGTGCGCCCGCAGGCATTCAATCCAGGAAACGCTGAGTCTCCGATAGCCCTACCACCACCTGGCACATCCATAACTGAGCTAACGCCTCGTGCCAACTTACTCTTGTGCCGATCTCAGCGTCGGCGTAATACGGTGGACCGTTTTCAGACCGGATATCCTCAACTAACGCTGGAAGAGACGATGCGTCAGCTTGATGAGTCATCGACTGTTCCCGGCGCGTTGTATGCGTGTCTATCGATCAATTGATAACACTTCGGAATGGCCATCATGTCGACCGTGGGAACTAGTCGTACGCACGTCTCTTGTTCACACATTACGCGCTGCCACTGACTTCTCTCTACCTGTTTATGTTGTTGTTGCAACAAACCGTCTTATTAGTTTATAATCATTCTGTTAATAGATAAACATAACACTAACCGTGTACGATTCGCTGAATACGCTGTCCAGCCGGATGAAACGGTGACAGATTCGGCGGACTATTGTGAAAATCAAACATCAGTAATCAAATACCGCTCAACAAATCAATGATTTCTGTGATTTCAACTTGGAGAGAAGTCCTAGTCGAGAGGTCATCGATTGGAGTTAACAGACAGTAACTGTGTCTCCTCTCGAGGCGATCGGGCAACCTAATGATTACTCACAAGCGAAAGTGGTTGAGTGTTCACATATGATAATTCGGTCGTGCCTAATATGAGGTCAATGGCGCAGTGGTAAACACAGTTGCCTCATGAACAGCATGTCCGTGGTTCAAGTCCCGGCAGTGACGAGGATATGCACTACTGACGAGCTCCAAGGAGAGCGAAACTCGAGTCTAGTGCTTCTGCTATTCGAAAGGGGCCGACTGGATAGTCTATGGGAATGCGACAGCTACGATCAATTATGGGTGATGTTCAATCTATATGAATAATGAAATGCTTATCGATAAAGATGACCAATGACTAAAAGTGAGTGCATATATTCAAATTGTTACAAATGGCGTGAGCCGTGTTGGGCGAGAACTGGCTAACCGGAACTAACTGACCCCAACCAAGTGTTTTACCCATGCATATGCATGTGAACACATACGGCCGACCATCGGGAAATAGCCCGCTCGTTTTGTGTCCAAAGGCGCATAGAAACAAGCATTCCACTCGTCGGGTTAAAAAACATTTTGTGTCATCATGGTTGTCAAGGGAGTAGAATAAAGAACAATTAATCGTAATTACATCAAACGGTTCTGAATTAGATTGCACTCAGGTGACCAAATTGACCTCAGGAGGTGTCAAGTGAGTAGCAGAGGGTCATGGTAATTGTAAGGCTCGGCTTTTTTTGCCCTACCGTTTCCGGAGCAGAGTGAAAGCATGTTGCGATAGGTTAACGCTTCGTTTACTGTCATCAGTCGCAAGAGTAAAACATGCCAGTTATATACATCATACAGATAAGGACAAACAAAGACTAGACACGCCTACAAGCACATCAAGTATTATGCAATCACGACCATGGAAACTCCATAGGTTGCCTCTTACAATTTTGTGCACATAACGTCGGCTGGTAAGTTCGGATGAGCATCGATTCACAGAAAGCTAATAGCTTCGTGTTTAGATTACGCAACAATATCTTGAATAAATTTACTGGGTCAACTTGATGACCTGTTGTTATGAGGTGATTAGCAATTGATGACGTTTGATTTCGAGCAATCAGTTTACCAAGTTGGGACTGGTGCGTCATCTATTGTTTTATGCATTTTGGGACGTGTTCGGCGACTCGTTGTGATAGTTGTCGATTTGTTCTGTCCATGTAAACGTCATTGTAACTGTCATGTTTTACGTTTGCGATTGATGAGTTTTCGTTCTGCTCCGATGAAATCTGACTCCTTTGGATAGACGACTGGATATACGGTAAGAGGACTGGAAAGCCATTTTCGGTGAGACCTGGTGCCCCCATTCAACGAGGTGCGCCAGAAGTGCACTTAAAATTCACTTCAACTCGCCTTTAGTCACCAATGTGGGGTGGTATTCATGTATCCTCTGAGAAAGGTGCCTGGTTGTGCGACCGACACTACCTGCTCCACAGAAGCATGTGAAAGAGTAAACACAAAATGAAGTCACATTTAGGTAACATAGCTTTTAGTTATACGTAAACCACAGAGTTGAACCTGAACGAGATTTGTAGTTGTGCCGCACTGTAGGTCATTTAAATTGCGCCACTTATTCTACGGATTCACCAGTTCAGCCAACGCCGCGCCTTTGTAGCCTAATGTTGTATAAACCAAATTTCAGTGTTGTCACTTCCATGCGTTTATCAATAACCTTTTCGAGGTACGCGTAATCTGCGAATGCTCGTCATAAAAATACTTTTGATTCAGTCGTGTCATCAGTACATACTTCTATAACTCTGTTTGTCAACCTGCAGACAAGGTTTCGTTTCTGCCTGAGAGGTACGTAACTGATAAATGAGGATTCTGGACGTCTTAAACCCTTCCTATGAATACGTCTCTGAAGTGAACCGTCTGTACGACGATTTAGTGCCACATCCAGGAAGGTCTTTTTCGGACTCAGGTTTACGGTTGGTATTAGGATGCACTATGTCCGTCTCAGCAAGTACGTTACCTAGATCCACAGCTTCGTCAACTACGTGAATGATATCGTCCAGGTGCCTTTTTAGAAAGTGTTATGCCCAATTATCCTATGAAGCGTAGTTCTTCCTAACATTACCATGAAGATATCTGCCAACAGTGAGCCCAACGGCGCCTCAATCACGACGCAACCTTTCTAGCAGTATCTTCTGTTATCAACTGAAACCGTATGTTCTGCGTGCAAAGTAATAGCAGCCGTTTAAGTGCGTTTTCGGTAAGTCCACATTCAAACTCTAGTAACGAGGTGAAAATCTCGATAAATCTCGCGTATCCAAATAGACCCAAGTCGCTTTTTCCGTGTCGAGTGACCTAATCGTCACGACGTGTTTTATTTGATCGAAGCTTCCTCAAACCACAGAATATGAGGCTTCCCAACGGTAAGCTCTACAAGACACCGACCGAGGAGTCTATGGGTAAACTATAACAGAACAAAAGTCTAAGCTCTCTCAGTGCCATCTTGAAGTACATGCATTTCAAACAACATTGCACAGTCCCCCAGGGGGACTTATGAAAAAATGGGTGGAAGAAAATCTCTCATGCTGTCTGCTTTTTATCTTATACTGAAAAAGAGTGCACACGTTCAAGCCAAAAAAAGGAAGCTGAAATATAGTTTGCCTTTTTACTACTTACTTTTTTCATAGCTCACCTGCATACACAGCATGAAGAAATTAGTGTGCCAAACATCCTGACGTCAGTTCATATATATGCCTCTTCCGAAACCCAATCGGCTACTGAAATAGGTGGCCCGTTATAAATGACCCAGATTGTTCGCGAGATGAAATTGCTCTTGATATGTATATGAGATCTGGTGCACTTATTTAGAATTAAATGATCAACCGGACCGCTGACAACTATGTTCGCTTGACGTATTGTGAAACTGCGTGAATGAAGCTGGGGCCTGATCGATTACTTTCGCTGCTCTACTGGTACCTCATAGTCTCTAAGTTGTGTAATCGTCTTCTATAAAACTGGACAGATGTTAAGATTAGTAGGAGCAAAAGTGCCACCAGAAAACGAGGCTTTGGTAACTGTCGCTAGGTTGAACTACCCAATGTAAATTGAGGAGTGTGGTGAATGATGTCCGAGCAGAAATCTGAAGGAGGAAAAGCTCCACTTATGAATGGGAAATGAACACTGGGTGTCTTGGATCGGGATCGGACAAGCAGTCCTGTGCTTACACACCCACGCAATCACGCGTCCTAACTTATGCCAGATTAGTCACGCAACAAATTAACCAATCACGTGTACAAGTGTTTGCCGAATCGCCAATTAGTTATTGATCGCTTGTCTTTGGTTATTCATCTTTTATACACCTGTACCATCGAACCAACCAATACACTCTGTATTTGGTGGCTGACCAACTCGTGTTTTCCTTACCCAAGCGGGACGTTTTAATAGGGTGTAATGGCCAAGAAACTGATTCACAATGGTGTGTTATACCGTCATTTAGACATCCATGAGGGCAATTGTGTCAATAGTTTGAACTAGAATGAGATTTTCTGTAAACTTATGGGACACAACCACCATACAACACAATGATTAATAGAAACTGGTCACTGAATCATGTGATGGGTCTTCAAGGAAAAGAGTTGAGCATATGAGAAGTTAAGTGTCAACATATCTTGAAGGACTACTGAAATGAGATTACAGTATCGGAATAAGCCCTAACTTCAACTGTTATACATTACGAAAATTCTAATTGGTAAGCCCACTACCATTCTCGTTCTCCGTTTTCACTACAGAGGTTTCGTCCGCCAAGTAAATTAACTGCTCCGCTGTTTTAGCGTTAAATCATACGATCAATGAATGTGAAAACATGGAGGTTGCTTTAGGGCTGTAGGCACCTTCATCATGTAAAATGTTTAGTCATCAGAGCGTAGTGTGGCTAGTTTCTACTGATTCGGCAGCAGACAAAGTGTACCGCCACATTTTACGTGGTAATACTTGACTGGATAATCAGGGGACGAGTGAGTCGAAACGAGATGTCACGTTAACAACTGATCTTAACCCGTTTCCATACAGACGGAGGTTGGTAGGTAAGTAGGTAGGTAGCTGGTTGTGAGGCCAACGTAACAAACGCCAATAAATTAAGCGGACAAAAGGTAGAAGGAATAACTGTATCTTTTAGGTGTGGATATAAGTTGAACTGGGAGGGAGTTGAAGTGAACATGCAAATTAGCAGCACTAAACCATTTAGTCAAAACGGAGAGAAGACATATATCGCGAGATGTTAACATTTCGATTTACTCTCATCAGTCGCCAGCATAAACCCAGCAAATTTTATACAAACTGCGTATAACAAAAACATTTGAACGAACCAACCACATGGTTCTGACCTTTCACGTACTAGGGGTGCAATCAATTTCACGGCAAGGAGATTGATTGCGTCAGCGCTTTCTGTGCACACAAAACTGGCTGATTTCTTGACGTCAACTGAGAGCCTTCTAGTAATTGGCTCATTTATCCTATCACACTGGAGGAGTGAAACGATGCACACGAATTTAGTCTCTGTACGATGCGATTCATCTGTATCGTCCCGACATTTCGCAGCCCTGCCTATAAACTCCTCCAGGTAGTCTTTTCATAGTACCGTTGTACGTATGAGTATCAATTCATCAGCAACAGTACCTTATGTACAAATTCTTTCTCTGTTTACCCCTTCAAAACTGATGGCAATAACTGAAAATGAACCTTCTAACAACTGTTTCCTAGAAATACTATAATCATAAACTAGACTCGGAATGAGTAGTATATACAGAAGAGCGGAGACGAGTATCATAGACGATCGAAATGTTACCTCGTACTGCATAGTGCAGTGATAGTGAAGCAAATGTAACATGATGGTGATGAACTTTATTCTCATAGGGGAGGTCACATGTTCGGGTGAGCGGTGTATCCAAAGATTACTAATTCTAAGCATGAAGAAAGCTGTTTTAAGAGAGATGACTTACTGGCAGTATTCCAGCGATGTCCTGCATGCGGCTGACGTCCATTTAAAACCTTACCGGAACTCTCACTACTGTTTGAGGTCTCGGTATGGCACAAATCGTCATACTTAATCAGTGACCGCTTCGGCACGGGACCAACTGGCTCCGAAATGAGGGAACCAAACACAGGTATGTTTTGCGGCTCTTGTGAAGATACAATCGCGTCCGGATCCACATACGTCTTGGTCTTGAATGCAGTGGATTTGCTCGGGGGGATGTGCTGTTGTCGATAAACGTCATTGGGCTCCGTATTTCCTCCACAGGGGGCCAAACGTTGACGGACGCGATAGGACGTACTCGAAGTCTCTGTTGCCCCCTCGTAACGTAGAGTGTAACAGCAATCCCCAGTGCGTTGGCGTTCGAGTTCGCTTGCAAAACAGGCTGACATGTTCGATGCTAACGATCGCAGACCAGTGGAACGAGCGTGCCACGAAAGTGACTAACCCGGGCCGCTGCACGGTAGACGGTTGCGAGAGCATACATGACCTTGAAATGCGCCAACCAGGCGGTCGATACGAATGGAATGAACCTGTCCGCCGCCTACACAAAAGGGGACGCTGTGTGAACAATACGTTTGCATGGGTGTGGTGACAGCCTTAGGGCCTGCAACGTGCTAGCGTTGAATAACCTCAAATGACGTCACATACCAGCGTGGCTACCTAATGGACTGTCCGGCTAACACGCATAGGTTGTGCCGGAAGTGCGAACTGGGACTAGGTATGCCGTGTCTGAACCAATGGGCTTACTAAAAGTTAGCAGTCATGACTCAGGCGTGTGACATGTTTGACTTTTTTCTATTCCCACTGGATTATAGCGTGAACGAGTGAGAATTGGGAATAGGTAGATGAACCAGCGACTGAAATTTATGCGCACACTAGTCGATCAGTAGATGAGTTGAATACAATACATTCAAATCACATTAGATCCATCCGAGCATACTAGAGTCAAGGGTTATATGAACTCGACAGAAAAGTTTACGAAACATCTAGAATTCGACGAGGAGATGAGGCATTAAAAGTAACAGTATGCTTATTGATCAGCCCTTGTGCAATGACTTACCAAGGTAGCACTAAGTTCACCATCACTGACTTGTGGACGCAGAAAGTTGATTATTTGATATGTGTATTGAACTCCTACGGAAAAGCTAAAGTGCGTTTGAACAAAGCAGAAAGAAGACTTACAGTGGTAGATGCTAGCATTGCGTATTGCCTCTTCAGTACCAAACAACAATGACCGGGGGCATATATATGACACTATTAAAGTGGGGGGAAGAAGTAAAATAGCAAATTAGGTGAACAACAACGCAAAATTACCAGGTCCATGGGAGTCTGAGGCTTACATATGATGATGGTAGAAAGGGGAATGGTTCAATACATTTCGTCGCTGCCGTTGTACAAACGTTATGTGGATGGCATTCTCATGTCTGCGCAATCTTTGCAAAGGATCGATGAGATGGTAAACCAGCTCAACATACGTTATGCTAATCTGACAGTCACCTGTGAGCTGGAAAGGAACGGATGTCTACCGTTTTTAGACATCTCAGTAAAAAGCAATGTGTATCGAAAGCCCAACTGGACTGGTCATCCCTCCCGTTTCTATCGCAGGATAGACAACTACCCTGGTTTACCCAAAGAACCAGCTTCCATGAACAACGGTTTTAAACACGTTAATCTCATAGCCATCGGTTTCCGCTTCTCCAGACGGTAGTGCTTAAATCCGTCGTATACACTTCACAATATCAGACGTGAAGAATTTGGCCTCACCAACTGTTTTATCAACGTCCTGCAACTCCGTCAATCAGACAATATTAACAGTTGACCGAAATACGAATTTTATCCCGTCCTGTAAGACTTACTCTATCCGGCTACAGAACTCGCCGGTAAATTGACAACTGAAACTTACACCTATTGTATGTTAAAATCTACGTCTAGAGCTGGGCGGATTAAAGATGAACATATTGAACCGGGTCACTGTGGCCCGATGTCGAACTGACTTGAACCTAGTGTCGTGTCGCTCATCGATTTTCTTCCCTCTCCCACTCCATAAACAGACCACTGTTTCTCGGGCGTTTGTGTACACACATGACAACTTGCACAATTACCCTGGCAAACGGTCTTCAACATATCGTCGGTGCTACCTGGCAATATTTTTCAGTTAGGCTGAAACCAAAGAAATGTTTAAACTTACAGAACGATATGTGATGTGTCAACCAGCTGGTCCCAAAAATTGCCAGCTGTTTCTACACCATCTTGCAAAACCAGTTTTCTGATTTCGTTATTCAACTTCGTAGCTGGGGAAGGATGTTTTATGTTTCTACACTGTTGGATCACATCAGCACTACCTACACCGATACTTACGCAGACAATTACCAACTAGATCAAGGTGTCACTATCAACCGAGGCCTACAGGTTGGTATGTGAATTATCCTCTTTAGCAATTGTGGCCAACCACAAAACGGCCGATCGATTTTAGCTCACTGGAAAAGGGATTGCAAACAGTAAAGACAGGGATACGTCAACCACGGGAGTGAGCAGTGTAATAATAAACCTATCAGAAGACAGAAACTTATGGACTTTCAATGATTAGCGATATTGGGCAAAGTGGCCAACTTTGATGCCATTCACGTAGGGAAAAATCGGTCCAGCAACATGATCTGCATGCTACACGTTCTCTACCAGCCAAGTTATGGAGTGGCGCCAGGGATTAAGGCTTGCGCACAGGAATACTAATTATTCCAATGTGCATTCGGTGTACATCAAGTAATTCATAGGATGGATCGTTATGGTTGTCTTTCTTGAATAGACGGCTAGTGAGACAGACAAGCATAAACAGGTCACTTGATAAGTTGGATGACTCCGATACATTAATCTGCTACAGTGAGAACTCAGTCGCACTAACGCTGTTTTCAAAAAGTGATTTAATAGAATAGAATAATGGTGTTTTTGAGAGCTAACACGCAAACGACCGATTAGCTGGTAACAAGATTAACTTTTCGAGGTTCACCACAATTGTGTGAGGCTGATGTCTTTTGAATATACAGTGCTAATGAGTTTGTATCAGTTATTGTCAGTTCGCAGTCTTTTGTTGGGCTCTTGGTAATCATCGCTGTTATCAGCCGCGAATAAAAGCGACTGACGTGGCGTGTTCAAATGAAGCTTCCAACTCGACCCGATAGACAATATTATTCTCACGAGTAACAGTTATGTTCGCTGGGTCAAACCTCGCCGGGGTGACGTGTAATCCATTCATAAAACGCATCTTCAGGGTATCTGTTGAACTGCGGTTCCAATGGTTTGTTTCGTTTAAACAAAGCGGTTAGAACCCGAAAACTGGCATTTCGTATTGGCTCGTCAGTACCGAAGTTACAATAACATGGTTGAGTTTGTTATCTAGCGAACAACTAGAGGACTAGATAATCAATAGGCGGGTTAGGATAAGCCATTATGTCCAGGGACGGGTCAAGTTCACGAACAGTTGTTTCTGAACACAGAGCGCTGACTTGAGTCGATTGATTGCGACCGCTTCAGCAAACCGCAAGAATCTTGGGTTAGAATGGCGCAACAAGAATCTGAATGTACAAGATAGATTGATAACGTGACTAGTGATCAGGACGTGTCTAACGCCTGAGGAAACTGACTACCTACGTGTTTCAACAACATTGCCGTTCATCGGTAACACGGACTTCTGCATCCATTTAGGTAAATGTTCCCTCATTCTGGAGCTCAAGCATCTCTCGGTTCTGCCTATATCACATTCTCCGCAGTTACATGCAAATTGGTAAATACAATGTGAAATAGCACCGATAGGCTAATCTCCTTTGATTGAAGGCACTGGTAGCTTCTAAGTCTGAGCAATTAGACGGAGTCCAACTTCATTGAACGTTCACCCAATTGAATTTCCTATTCGCTGTGTGTACGACGAGTGATATAATCACCCTTAAAAGATAGCACCATGTTGACTCTCTTTTCCCCTACAATGACAACCTCCTCAGGGCAGATATTTTGTCTGCTATGCCTATTTATGAACCTCCTGGAGGTAACTATTTGATTGTAGGACAGAAGTATTTAGGTCTAGTTTTTCTTGAAAACTATCGTACGTTCGTCTAGGTTGTATGAACAGAGTATTCATTAGTTTTGGTTAACGTTGGGTTGGTGTGAAGCTTCTGAAGTTTAAGTGTTGACTAGACCACGTGAATTTCCCATAAACAACTCTTCTAGTCGGACCATCTTCTCGACGACTTATGGGTATATCTAGAAATGGCAGGCAATCGTTGGCCTCAAATTCACAAATAACCTTCAGATTGAGATGGCAACTATTTAGGCACTGCACCAAGTTATCTACCACCTCTTTAGATTGACTGAATATTAATGTTTCCTCAACAAAATGTTTGTAATATGACAAACTTTCTTGCGTTTAGTTGGAAGGATCCTTGACTGCACTGGATGGAAAAGAATTCTGAACCGTCTTCCTGGAGATGCTTGCGCCGGTGAGTGTCGTTCGACTACCTCTGGATTAACCGTTGGACAGCATGCACTCAAAAAACGTCGATCGTCTCTTTTACTGTCTTTTGGGTCCCAATTTCTTTGATTCAACTCATCCTATGTTCACATATCTCTACTTGTTTTTTTTTTAGACCGTAGATGATGAGCGAACGAAAATACGCAGTGGATTCCAGCACAAACTTCTTGAAACTGTAATTAACTGTACTGTAGCCCATTATTGACCAGTAAAATTTCATGGACCCCAACTCAAAAGGAGCAATCTTTAGAAGTGAGGAAGAGTTGTCAATCTTGCAACTATTCACACACGAAAAAAATTTCCGTCTATATCGGGCATATTAAAAAACACAAGTGTCCATTTGGTTTATCTGGACAACCAATATGAATACGGGAACTTGGTTCGCCTCTCCTAAGTAAAGAGTATAGTTCTGGCATAGTAAATGCTTTCGTTGCCATCGTACACTTTCTACAGACACTAACCACATATTCGATTTGACTACCAATTCTCGGTCAGTGAACATAACTGCAAGTCATTGATTCCACGTGACCAACTGTAATACTCGGAATTAGGGAATTCGAACGGTCCTAAAAATCCTACTCGAATTGAAAACTCCCACGCAAGTAATAAGGAGAAGACCTCGTACTGGTTGCAGTAAGCAGCTCGCATTCATGAGACAAGAAGTTGACTTTATGGATGTAAAACAGTATGAAAGAAATCATAGTCAGTCATTGGCTAATCATATGGACACATACAGAGTCACAAACTGTAAGTTAATTGGTGCAATACAGCACAAAGAAATTAACGAATAACGGAACGCGTAACATTGAACGTGTTTGTCCAATCCTGATGTATTATCTTTAACGCGATGTTTAGATTGACCCCATGTGAGATCTTCTATTATGTCGGGGTTTGGATAAGCGGTGAATCGACATTAGGTAGGTTCGGGTTTACAAGTCGCAATCACGACTCGTTCTGCCGGCATGAAACCTTCGTCGATCGTGGTAAGCGAATCCATGAGATGAGAAGATTGCTTAACCGAATCGTTTGATCAACCATTACGAAGGTATTGCATGAATTTCTGTCAGAAAACATACTCTTTAGTTGCACCAGCCATCAGTTCAGCAGTTGGTGACATGTTACTGAGCAAGGATGATAAAGTTCTACTGATCCATCCAAATACTGACACTGATTAAATGATTGAGTTTATATCAGGCTTTTTGAATATCTGCCTCACCACGGAGTGAGAAAACGCAACAGTATATTTGAAACAATGTTTTCTTTAACTATGTCTTTTCCAGTTTACGATGTCTCGATGTCAGTTTAAGATTGCCCAGGTCACTTGGTCTAGGCAAGCTAAATTGGTTTACTTTCTGCAACTGGCGGGACTTCGTCATCTCACTCTGTATGAGTCAGCCAATTCTTGAGTTCGCTATTGAGATCCAGCTAATCCTGACACTGCGATATCTTAAACCGGAAAAAGGTATAGATTCCAACTGTATATTCTACCAACACCGTAGTCCGTTGTAATCGATTGGCAGTGTGGGTTGGAATATTTTTTGCACTACAATTTGATAGAAGAGGTCAATGACTTTATGCTGTCTAATTTTCTGTCTGCGCAACATCTTACCGAATTTTTGAACGGAAACCATCACTAAATACTCTACTTTTTCTACTGGGCTCTTCCATCAAATTGAGTGCGTATGAAACAGGCGAGACGGAGAAGTTGTGTATGACAATAGCCCTCTCAGGTGTACTTCGATTCATCTGTTTCATACTGACTTCTAATTTTTGGACCTAGTAGGTTAACAATAAACTGTGACATTTACTTGATACGTCCTAGTAACAACTGAGAGGTATGTGACCATAACCAGACAAAGTCGTCCATGAGTGGATGGTTCAGTCCTGACATATCTTGCTACCTTAATGTGGTGGTTACGTTTGTGCAAAGCATCGATCCGGAAGGTTGTGGTGACCAAGACTTTGGTCCTTCCAAGTTCAACCACGCCAGACAAGCCAGACGAACTCACAAGGTTGTATCTCTCATTACTGACTGCGTAGGAGTGGATAGGTAATGAGGCCCAACCTACGGGCATACGTGAACAATCTGGTTACAAAGTATGAAGGTCCCGACGGTTCTATTGGACAATGTTGGTATGTCGTCTGTCCGGACGGAGTTCTTGTGATCTCTAAAATTGTTGCCCATACACGTTACCATTGATGGCTATGTGCCGAAGTCAATGGCGTACCTGCATACATGTCACTTCCAGTTCTCATATTGATTTGTAAACTTTTAGTAAAGTTTTCCTCTTCTAGGACACTCTACGTCAATGTTGACGTGAAAGGCGATCCGAGCCACACTACCTTCTGATCAAGCTCAAGGGTACTGAGTAAGAATGAAGATGATTTGATGGTGCACGAACATCACATGAGGCACAGTTATGATAATTCAACAAACCTAGATATGATTAGAGGTTTTAGAAAGTGCATTTCCTAAGAAAACAATCAAGACGCGTCACGCTATAGCGATCGATCGACCCAGTTCGGATGGTATAGTTACACTCGGTCAATCAGATTGTAGTCGTGCGGTTGAATACCAGTGCGCCGTTTGGACTGTTTTCTCGCGTTTGCTTTCTGATACCCCTTGTAACGTGATTTGTTCTAACGCCCTGACTGTCATATATGACCGTTTAATTTGAATCACTCTGCGTCTGACTGCCATATTTAATCACTCGTCTGATTTCTTCCGCATCTTGTCGACCACATATGGTAATCGACTCGCCTCATATATTTGGTCTAATTTTGACTCGAGCTTCCAATAAACGCCATTGCTGCATCTCTTCTCCTTCTCGGATTTGAGTCAAACGGTTGAGAGCGCAATAAAATGAATGATCCAACAGGAAGGTAGGTTTGTCCGTTGATAGGACACAACATAAGGCATCTCTGTTGTGGTTTTTACCTTCTGCAGATCCGAACTACGACTCTCCGGACCAATACTGAAGGCTAGAAATTGAACACATTCTACGTAAAGGGAACATTTATCCTCAATATATTTAAACACCGAGGGAAGACGCGACGGAAGAACTACGCTCAGCTTTCCTGCCGCATTGATGGCAATTTACCGAAAGAACAAGCGGACTGGCCAACATCTGCATTTCAACAGCTTCGTTTCGGTTCGATATCAAGTGTGTTGTGAGAACACTGTTTTCAAACAGTAAGTGAACTGTGTACTCCCGAGATAATCCAGTGTCACAGTGCGCGCTGCCACTGGAAAACTTTTAATAACTACCTCGATAATTTCATCGGGAAGTACTCGAAACCTAGTGCAGCAAGTGAGGTATCGCGTGATGTACCTAGGATGAAAATAACCTTGTAGCTGTTCTTCAAAGTTGATTACGTTGGTAACACGCTCATCAGACGGTTAAGTGGTACAACACAACGCTGTTATTACTAAACCGTACCCGTCGTTACTTACAACACATCTCAGATCCCAAAGACTTACAATCAGAAAATGCATTGCCATTCCCAGACAAATCAAACTGTGTACACCAATTCAGATGTGGGTGCTCGGCCACTTAAATTGCAGAATGGAGAGATAATTACGTCATTGAATGATCGAACATATGCCGTCGTGGACTGAACGCTTCACAGACTAGTGTCACGTTCAGTATGTAATGAAAACGAAACCAACTAACTTTGTCGATTTCTCAACGCATTCTGAATGCACACCACCGAGTGAACACTACCGAGGCCGTTCGAATCGTTTACGTAAGTAGTAACGATCGAATATTGGGCATTGCGGAGACCTCTCTTATCAAAAAGATGCACTCTTTCCTCTGTAAACAACGTGAGCTACATGCCGGTTTGTTATTGCCATGATAACCGTTGTATACGCGTCAAGGTCGCCTGTGGTCCCCCACACTCGCGCTGAGACTTAAGCTGCGTTCTGATTGGTCGCATCTTCAATGACCAACGCCTAATTATTACACGCACACTAGAATGAGGCTACCGCCTGTAAATGTGACAACACATTATGTACTTTTACTGACTCACGTGTTCTCTCTGCCGTTGTTATAGTCTGTGCGGCTTACTGTTGATAGTACCTGAATACAACTGTAACCGGATAATACCTTTAGCAACTTAGAGTGTCTCCATGTCAATTTAAGACGTCCCAAAGAGGTTGGCTGAGTTTTACCGTCGAACGGAGCCATACGGCTAATGTGTTCATGGATAGGTTGAAAAACAGGGACTAGTTGACTCTTACAGAATGAAAGGTTGCGGTTCAACCAGATACAGAAAGTTAGCACATCTGGACACAATGACTTAGTACATCTTAAATTGAAAAAGGTGCGGTTTTATTCTTTCATCTAGTAGCAAACAATTTGATTTTGATACATAGACAAATAACTACAATATGTATAAAGATGGGACAAAATGTTACCTGATACATCGTGAAAACCTTCTTTGTTAACTTATCAAATTCATATCTGGGAAATAGTTGTTGAGAGAAAAAGTTATAATCTATCTATGAAAACTATGAAATTTCAACTAGCTTCCTGCTATTCCATCCGTTTACTTCGGAGGCCCTAAAGGTCAGCCTTCGAAATGTGACTCGAACACGCATTTATTGAGACTTTCATGTCAAACTGACACCGATGTACACCAGGATGCCACATTCACACTTACATTCTGTACAATTATTATTGCAGAATACACGTTACGCTCTTAACTAGGTCCAGTTCGATCAGCACAAACAAGTACCCACCTGACACCTCAAGTCATGATGACAACTAGAATCCGTGTGACGGTCGTCGTAGCCTGCATATATTGCTGAGAAGTAGTCGGGGGTTTGGACAATTTCAAGTTGAACACCATCCGCAATTGATCGCAGCTGTCGCATTTCCATAGAATTCCCGGTCAGCCCCTTTCGAACAGCAGAAGCACTAGATTCGAGTTTCACCCTCATTAGTGCTCGTCAGTGATGCATAATCTTGATACGACCGGCCAGGCTTTCATGAGGCAACCGTGTTGACCGCTGCGCCGTTGGCCTCACATCGCGATCAAATTATCACATGTGAACGCTCAACCACTTCCGCTTGTGAGTAATGATCAGGTTGCCCGATCATCTAAAATACTGCCTAGCAGATTCAATGAGATCGCAGATTTTGACTTGTTTAGAAAGTACTGCGTATATTGTATACCAGGGCAAACAGAATAAGGCAACCCAAGTTAACAATTATATATGATCAAGCTATTCACGCTAATTTTGATGACGTCCTGTGTGTTCAAAATGGTCAAACAAAACGTTTACAGGACGTGGAACGACAAGTCTTAATAACAAGACCAACGAACTGAGAAATGTTACATGTAGGCTAGCATTTTGGCAACACGACAATATAACATCGTCAGGGTGCACAAATGATGTATCCCAATTTCCATGTGAAAATTTTCAATTTTCAGTTTGTGAACTTGTTTCACCCCTGATTTCCGCTCCTTACTACCAATCGTTTGGTGGAAAAATGATCATGATAGCACAATCCGTTAGAGAAATATCGTATTTTTACTCAGTCCATTTGTATTCATCGGTGCATGCTGACTCCCATTCCCGTGGTATTTTGTGAACACTAAGGCGTTTACGCAAGAGTCTTAATATACAGGCATTGTCGATCGTCGACCGTTGTGGCAAAATCACTGAGACCGAGCGATTTTATTTGAAATCCGTACTGTGTTGGGGCAGTTCGTTCACTCGACTCGGTTAGGAGTCTGTTATTTTGGGTGAGCTCTTTGCGTAAGCCTTTCAGTAGGAATTTCCGTGAAGTGGTTTGAACTCTGGATTTTGTGTTTGAATGCACAATTGTGTGACGATCGGCACACCATCTCCTCTTTTAGAGCGACAGTTTGTCTGCTATTCAAAACGAACTACTTATAAATGTTAAAGTAGGATAACGTAGAATTCAATGTTTAATGCGACGCAACGGTCGATGGCATGACATCAGTGCGCGTTTGACAAGTGGGGCCTAAGGAGAAGTGAGAGACATCTGACTCCGGCTGGGTTTGAACAACTGCAAAGAATCTTACGGATATGAATAAGTAAACCATCGTCCAGTTTTATTCGGGTGCAAAATACATTTCCAGCAAGTAAGGAGGCTGGGAAGAAAATCCGGGCACAGCCTGAGATAGTCACAACTTCGTTGCACAAACGTTAGTATATGGCCTTCAAAAAAAAGGGATTCGGGTCTGGGTGAAATATGCATACGCAAAGACGAAAGACAACAAGGGATGTATTTACACAAATGGGACACAAGCAACAAACGGGGGTGGGGTCGTAGGGATGATTGAAGGTTTTGAGGCAGACTGCTTGTGGACTCCACGTCATATAATGATTACCAATCAGCCAAGACGTTGCCAAACATCACGATTCCGGTGTCGTGGTGGTAGGTTGGCTTTAGTAAAGTGCTTTCGATGTGGCTGAGAGCCAAGACGATTGGCTAACGAGCTGCAAGCGCAAAACACAAGAGTAATGAGAAGCATTACATGAGAAAGGTTTCGTAGTCGTATCATAACTTTTACTCAATAACTTTATTAACGAATTCGTGAACGCCGATTGTGACAATCAACTTGAATGCTCAGTGATATTCCAACTTAAAGAGGTCGCAGAGAGAGCGACGCGGACTATATACCGCTGCCGTTCCATCAAGGATGGGGCTTAGACACCGGACTGACAACCTCACAAACACACCAACAATATCCAATAGGGGGACGCTTATCATGATGAGACACATTAACGAACACAGCCACAGGCCGATGAAAATATTATATTGATCAGTTATGGAACTAGCGATGAGACGTGAAAACATTAACCGTGGGTGACAATCGTGTCGTTAATTATGGATAACTTGTGAACTGGGCGGTCGACCCATTCTCGTGTTCAAGATTTTGACCACAATGAGGAACATAATCGAGCTTCTGCTTGGACTAACATTAGGTATAGGTTCCGTTCCTAATTATGAACGGGTTGTCACCTCCTCTGAAAAACTACTTACGTGGATTATCTCTGGTGAAAAAAGGGCGAGATTTTGCCGAGGTTCACATCGTACTTCATAGACTCTCCAGTGTGTTTGTTACTTTGTAGACCTTCCGCACAACGGCAGAAGTTGGATATCAAACGATTGGAAAACAGCGAGACGAAGACTGCTTTTCAATGTGCAGTTGCCGCCCGTCTGCATGACGCTCTGGGTTGTGTCCTGGCCACATCCATATTTAGTTTATATTTGACTGCCATGCTAACCGTTTGCTTTCCAGGACACTGGGAAGGACGGTGCTGGGTACCGGAGGTGCAGCACCGGATGGGTGGGCTCGTGCTGAATATCCGACGTTTCGGCCCCCAGACTCGGTTACATACCTCACTGGTACGCATGCTTCTGTTCGCAGATGACAGCGCGCTGTTCGCACATAGCGAGGACGAACTACAGCTACTGGCCACGGCTTTCGTGACAGCGGCATCCAAGTTTGGACTGGATATCAACACCGGTAAGACATTTTCTGTCTTTCAGTCTTCTCCGGACGGAGGTGCTGTCTGTGTACCTTCACCTCAAATCCGTGTTAATGGAGATGTTGTCGATAGCTGCACAGATGTTTGCTATTTGGGCAGCAATCTGTCCTCCGATCTGTCCGTGGACCGCGAGTTGACAGCTCGTGTGACAAAGACCAATGCTCCTTTCGGACGTCTTGAAAGACGTGTTTGAAAGAACCACAGCCTGAAGCCAAGCATTAAGCTCTTTGTCTACAGCTCAATGGTGCTGTTTATACTGCTGTACGGCAGTGAAACTTGGACACAATATCAGCGGAACGTGCGCTATCTGAGCCGCTTTCATTTGCAATGTTTAAGACGCATCTTGGGTATTCGGTGGTCAGACATGGTTCCGAACATTGAGGTACTGCGGCGAGCGGACATGAACGGGATAGAAGCCCTGCTGATGTTGAATCAGCTTCGTCAGCTGGGTCACGTCCGTCGGATGGGCGATGACTGTGTTCCGAAGTAGGCGCTGTATGGACAACTGAAATCAGGTAAGCGAAATCCTGGTGGTCAAAAGCGGAGATACCAGGATGTTGTGCAGGTAAGTCTGTCACGTTGTAAAATTGATTGCAGATGTTGGGAAGACTTAGCGTTAAACCGGACTGCCTGGAGGAATACGATTCGGACGGGTGCCCGCGAGTTCAACGAGCAGTTATTGCGCGGCCAAGAACGAAAGCGCGCGGTACGCAAGGGAACCATCGATGCGCTGGCCGCCTTGACTTAGTAAGTCATCAGCGTACTCACAGTGCACCATCGGCGAACAGACGGCGAGTACGTCATACCAATATATCCATTCTACCTTTGTTAGTGATTGCATCAACCAAGACTATGGTCGTTTGGCAACTAATCCACCCCTCTTTTCAGAAACGTGGGTGTCTGTGGTCTGCTTCCCATTCTTTCTTGAGCTTTGTTGGTGTATTGAATGATGAATCGTTTGCCTGATCTTTTCGTAGCACAACTTTGATTATTGTTTTTGAAAGTTATCTTCTCTGGAATGCAATAACATGCACTCGTACACTGAAATGCTTCTTGTATTACATTTCCTACATCTTTCTTCCTAGTATAGATCTTGTCATTGCAGTCTCTCTCGCGGTTTATTTTCCGAGAGATAAAGGTTTCCTTTTCGTGCTAGCCATTCAGTTGGCTAACCAGCATTGGTCGGCTGGACACAAAGGCCTCACTCACACACCTACTGGTCTTATTCCTTCGGGTTTACACCGGATAGGTGGTGTGTGAGTGGAACCGCAAGTGGTGCGGCGCAAGCCGCTTGGGGTGGTGGTTTTACGCGCAGGTGTCCTTTGGCTTCAGTCACTGTGACAGGTTAATCCGTTTCGGATGCCACCAATAAATTATACTGGACACACACGAGGATCAGACAAAAACAGTGACGATTGGTGAAAACCCGGTTTGGCTTCAATCGAGATCCGTTTTGTTTACCGTGGACAGTAATATGGCCATGACTAACTTGGTGAAACCATTTAGATTCGACGAATAGTCCAAAAGAAGCTAGTTATACACACGATCGAAGGGGTTGTAAGAAGTGGGGTGACTGGACCGAATGACTCAAACGATTCTTTGTCTATCGAACACAGGTGGTTAACATTGTTTAGACTAACCGCCTGACTATGATAGCCCACATGGATGATCGAAAAAGATCGTAGAGTTGACATAATACTGGTTTGCCGCCTGATAATCCAATCGATGCACATACACACAAAGGAGTCTTCAGTTAGGCTTAAAAATCATAAATCGAGGGCTTTCGGTCCTATAGTACCCTCAGTAAGAGGAACTATGGGTGACTGGGAAGAAACTGTCTACAGGGCAACTGTTGATTTAACGAGCCGCCAACCGAGAATAAAAAACATGTTACGCACAAAAGATGAAGATCCATGAAGTGAAAAAAGACGAAATTCCAATGATGGCGGCAAGTGATCTGGAGGATAATAACACAAAACATTAAATCGTTGCCTACAGCGGACGCACATGCGGTTACTATCCCAGAGACCTACAGAAAACGAGGTCGCTGGACGACATAATCGTGATTGTCAATAATCATAGGTAAAAAACTTTAATTTGTAGTCATAAGAGCCCACGACTCACAATGGAGATAGAAAGGATTGTTGTTGACTGTTTTTGATATATTCATCCAACGCAGAGCTGACGCCACCACGGGACACTCAGTCTACCGAAAGTCCATCTGGATAGGGCAGTACTTGTGATACGATAATTTCGTCCCAGTTCAGTACAAGCGGGATACGGTATGAATCAGAGAAATTACACAACTGACACAATCCATACAGAAAATCGGCACCTTGATGACGCAGTAAAAACAAATGGGTATCCATAGCGGTTTGAAATGAGTTAACAAACCACAAATCAGCAACTAACTTGTCCATTTAGCTGAACCAATGGTGGCTTTCATTCGACTTCCCCTAAAGCGCAATGATGTCCGTCTAATCCTGAAAAGACGATTAACTTCTGCTGTTCAACCAGTTTTATACGCACCCAGAACAGTTATAAGACATAGTGTCACCAGAATGCCAACGTTGCCCAAGGACTGTCTATCCCTCTCCTTTATCCTGCACTGCGTGTGGGTGCGGTTCCATTTGAATGAGAGTGACGAGGAGGCATCTGCACGCCACACTTACGGAGCATTCGCTTGAGGAGGTGTGCAATCACAGCAGCGAACTCATTGGACTTTGTGAGGATGAGGTCAAGGGTCATCCACATGGGCACGTTATGTGCTCGAGACGAATCAAGGCATTCTCTATCATATTCACGCCAAAATAAACGGTCACCTCACGTTGTCGAGGCAATTTCCGTTAGAAAATTGAAGCCACCGTTGAATACTCCTCATAGGTAACGATTTTATGTACATTTTGTAACTTTCATTATTGCTGATGTACTTTCGAAATCTATCTGAACAGGTAAACCGTGTTTCAGTCAAATAGTTCATTGTAAAAATTAGTAGACTGAAAAAATAGCAACCACACGACAGATGTCACCGCAATAAAATTTACTCATCCCAAACTATCAGAATCCGTTGTTGAAAAGTGTGATCGTGAATGCGGGCAGACCACAGACACGGTATGCCAAATCAGCTTGCTCGGTTCCGATCTGAAAGTCTAAGTTTAGAGCACTGGAATGATCAAACATCAAAAGAAAATCGAAAAATTAATATCCGCGGGTCAAGCGCAAAAAAATAGATGATGATCAGCAATTAGAATGAAGCTGTTTGGTAGCTTACCAATTAAACATGGATGTAAGTAGGTCGTATTTCTCTACGACGACATTCAATTGGGTTCCCATATACACACGTAGAGCACCGTCGAATAAACTCAACGGCTCAAGCAATTGGTTGCATTCTTCGTCATCAAGAAATCGGACACGATAGTGAGCGACGAGATAAACACAGTCTACCGTAAATAGCGTTCGATCAGCCAATCAAAACGCCAGTCTACTCCGCGTTGGTTCACAAGCACGCAGATGAACAAAAGATAAGATTCATTGTGACCATGATTATTGAGAGTTCGACGGCCTATTAAGAAATCATCAAATAACGTCAGGTCTCTCAAAATCCTTGCGGAACTGAGGCAAGAAGAGACTTCGATACCAAATCTCAAAATGATTTCAGACAACATACGAACCGTATAGCCTTTGTAACGAAATTCCTACTCACTGCCTCCTCGAGTATTGCGTGGTGATGTACGAGGACAAAAGATCACATTTAAAGGCATAGACAAGTTAACAAGAAACCTTGATTTCAAACCTTCGGGAGATGGGGAACGATTTACCATAGTGATGACTGGCTTAAACCAGTAAGAAGTATGCACCGGATACCTTCGATTGTTGAACACAGAGTGGGCGGTTAGATCGGTTAACCACAAAGCACTTACTCAACCCGGCTGGTCTGTGGGTGCGCAAGTAGAGGACAAGGTAAACTACACGCAGACTACATCTACACGGTCCAAACAGTCCATTCGTTAGTAGGTTGATCGCAACACATATTAGCTCCAAACACGAACTATTGCAGCCGAATTCGAGACGTTTTCTCACCATGGTTCACAGTCCTGTCAGTGATCTGATCGGACACAAGGATACATAAGTAGGTCAATAAAAAAACAACTCACCGTGAGTTTGTGCTTCGTTCTTCCCTATCAGCAACCATGCTCATTGAGGCTAACAACCGACGTGTTCGATAGGCGTTTTCATCCTCGGCTTGTGGCTCCTCATCTGCGCGTACTGGACTTGGGCTTAACGATGGTGGTTCTGCATCCGGCATCAAGGTGATAGTCGTGGTACGATCAGCCAGATGAGATCGATGAACAACACGCCGTGAGTTTGTCTTCTTCCCTGAAAACACGAAGGGCTTCGATGACTCAGCAGACCACGGCTCTCGCAAATCTACTACATTGATATTGTCCAAAGATGGTGGGCTGAACGAATAGTAGTCGTCGTCATCAACGCTGCCGTTGGCTAACCAGCGATTCGGTGCTGGGCCACGATCTCTTCGAGGCCATTTCCGAGGTTGTCTGGGCGATCTGGGAGTGGAGAAATCTGAACAAACGAAGACGGTTAGGAATGGAAATACATACTGAATGTTACATCAAGTTTTACCTGATGGCAATGCACATAGACATACAATACATAGTGTGCACAGTATGTTCTGAAAGTTCTTTTTCAGACTAGCACAGAAGCACATACGTTAGTTCCAATGCAGGTATGAAAATGACGCCGAATTGCTTGGTTCTATCAGTGTTTAGTTGACCGAAAAAAATTCATTTTTTTTAACCTTTTCTCCTGCTACAAACTGCGAGTGGAATAAGGAATAACCGTTTTGTCTTATCATACAGTGGCTTAACCAACCGCGAACAACGTTGTCACGACATTGTACGACCGCAGTTTCGTTCTTCAACATAATGGAAACAGACCAATCCATCAGGCTTTTACCAGTCAAGCAACAAAGGGGCCCAACATCGACAATGAACCAATGCAGTGAACTATGATTTCTGTGCGTGCTTTACAATGGAAAAACCAACTTAGCCGTAAAGAAACTAAACGACCAGCTTACAGGCAGTCTAAGCATGTGAATTGGACAGGTATATTGGGAACAAAAATCGTAAGATCATTTTTTCAATAAAAATGTCGTAAGTAAGACTGATATTTTTGAAATACTACTTGGAGATTTATTTTGTGTTATTCCAAACTACAACCAGTATAGGACTGTGATCCCGGCAGTGGATGCGCAGTTGAGTTTGGTTTTTGCAACAGGGCTGCACATCATTCACGTATAGTGCAACAGATGGTTTGGCATGAATTCCTGGCAGCTGTTCCAAAAGTTTACGTATCTCGTTGTGAGATGGTAAAGGCGTAGATCAATTCCAACTGAGTTATGATTATGGACACCATACGGTTCAGAGTATTTGGAAAATTGATACCACGTCTAACACGGGGAATTTCTACTGACTTGATGTGTTCAGCTGTTCTATGAAACATGTAACACTGAATCTAGTGGATGAACATCATGCCAGTAAGTGTTTGAACTGGTTCATTCAGATCGCAAATCAAGTGTCGTAATATCCAACACTCCCGAGCCCAATGGTGAGCAACTCATCGACGAAGTTCCACATTGTTTTGCAAGTTATTAAGCGTACGCCCGTGGGCCGGTCGTTGAAATTATCTGCGGCTAAACAGGCGTATTCATTGTAAGACACGTAGAGAAATCCCAGCTCAATGCGCTGCTTCAATGTTGGTGTCCTTTCCGCTTCCATCATGCTTAAGTAAGAAACTACAGTCGCGCAACGGTGTTCTTCGCGGTTGATTCACAACGGGAGATAGATGAAACAGTGAGCTTCACCCAGTCAACTGCATACCAGTAGAATCAAACGATTCGGTATCAGTGTCACAGTTTCGTTGAAACTAGAGACAACAAATAACATCTCTGCTATCCTGGAAAGGGGCTTTCAAAACGTAATGTATTAGGAAGATCGCTGCGCTCGCCGTTGGACAAAACAAACAAAAAACAGGGTCAATCAGCTAGATGGAGGAATTGCATGGAATTCACAACTTGTTTTGGCACATATTCGACCTGGTCGAGGATGTAACCTACGAGTAATGCAAAACCGGAAGATGCGGAAAGAGAGTGTACATATAAGCTCAACGAGGCTCGAGAAAGTCAAAGTAGGATTCAACAAACTTACAAATGAGAGAGCATGAAACTGACCACAACCTATTACCATGTTTGAGAACTTTATTACCCAGCTGTACTCATAGGTACTGTGACTCTGGTTGTCGTTGATTTTTACAACAGTTTACGAAAGAACAGGACAGTAAGTATGAAAGTAAACAGAAGAACCAGAACAAGAAACAATGGAGCAATAAAGAGAAGAAAAAGGACCAACAACCTTCTGGGTACAGGTTCATCAATGAATGTGGAACGAGTGAGTTCTTCTTCCACAATATCCTCCATCACAGTTGAAAAGGGAGATAACGCACACTTTTGTGGAGTGGCACGGAAACTCTCAATCTTAATCAGAAAAACGGCCAAGGCTTGCGATCATATCATGGTATGGTTACCTTACAATTTCATCTAATCGTTGGCGTTTTAATTACATAATATTTGACGCAGCAGGTGTCCCGACGGCTAATGGAGTACGCGATTCAAGTCCCGTATTACTGGCTGGGAATGCAGAGATATCAGAGAAGCATGGATCGATGAACCACGTCGTCATTTGCGTAGTCTAACGAAGACGAAGGTGAACAAACTCAGGCAATATACAGATAATGGGTCTGGAAAATGGGCAACTCCACCAAGGCATGCAAGTGATAAACGACACAACAGCAGACTAATCGGCGGCCGGACGTTTTCTGGTGTCACACGTCGATGACAGGGGGTAATGAGTGCAGTATGTGATTTCGCTGATCTCGCAAACGTTGTCATAAATGCCCCAAACTGACGCGATTACACTAAACATGTAAATGATATAGTTGATAACTTCAGACACATTGACAGGACAAGGTAGGTTGTCGGACGCGGTACGAATGCTTGGTTCTGAGGCAGGGTTATCACGTTTCAAAATTCATATGCTTTCAGGACCTTATTTCCAAATCACGAGTAGAAACAAAAGAAACGAACCACATAAGTGTCGCATGATGCCCCTGGCTTGGTCAGCTGACTCAGCCGTGTTCTGATTGGGCAATGCTTATGATTGATGAATGCACACTCAAACACATTGTGCAGCGCGAGGTCCAAGAAACAAGCTGCACAAGCCAGATGTTAACTATACGCGGTGTTGTTCGCACGTGTTTTAACTATGTCCGGGAGTATGGACCCAATTAAACATACACCTTTCATACGAACAAGCATGACAACTAAATCGTACTAATAGGCTCACAGTGTTCACAGCTTTCCCATGGTTCCACTAACGTCATTAACTGGAGGCAATTGTAGAGGCATACATTAAATTAAGTAACATTTTGGTCTTAATAAGTCAAACAGAAGAAGAAGAAAAACGGTGTTGTAGTGAATTAAGCTGGAGACCGGCCACAGTTTAGCAACCTTTCAATTTGACTTTCTACGCAGTTTTATCGCGCAAGATTTTAACGTAACGCAAATCCCACAGCACCAATCACTTTTGCATTGACCGAACGTTCAGGTGCACTGTCAGTAATTTTAACGTTTTCCACTTCCTCTTCAACTCAGGTTTCTTTCGCCATTCTATTATTTCTATCTTTCTCTTTGTTTTCATTGTCTTTGCTCCTCCTGACGCTCCGTAGATCTGTGAGTAATTGTTTGATGATAGGACCCGCAGTGATAACACCAGCATACGTAACATGCCTGTCGCCCAATAGTAATCGTTAACGTAAACACTGTTGGTTCTCTACAACAACAAACTGAATTTGCTTGGTGTCAATCAGATCACTGTTATTCGGATTTTCTCGACGCGGTAGTTAATTGCGCTACACGATGTAAATTTGGATTTGGCTGAAACCTTACTTGTGAAATTGCCATTGCAGTTTGATTTGCCAAATCAACGACTGTAGGACAGACATCTTCCAAGCACCAAGATAATGAGAAAACAATCGGCTGAAGGATGGAAACGGCTTTTCATTTCGGAGTGGCAACCAAAACCCAAACTACGCTTTCAACTATCCCCAAATACATTGATGAACACTGAAGAGGATAGTCATGTCATACTAAACTAAAAATCACAAACCTTGGACATAATTTATCAAATGTTTCTGTGAACTATGCGGTAGGTTGAAAAACACTCAGTTTTCTTCAAGCGTCCCAAACTCATGAGGATTCTAAACTACAAGTTTATACTAAGCTCTGCCATATTGTAGTCAAAGGGTTGCCGTAAACACATCCGTTTAAGTTCAGTTAGCCTGCTAATATGTAGCCTACATGTGATCTAGTAATCACAACAGCAAACACGATGTGACAAAAAAACTGAAAACAATTTTTATTAACCATAACAGCTATGTGAATTTGATTGTCTGAAACAAATATACCCCTGCTCGAATTCAAAGACAGTGTAGCAGTATGTCTCATCTGAACTTAGTGAGAAGGCATTACACAAAACTTTTCGTTAAAAGTTTTAGCAAACGGTTACACCCAAATGATCACGATTGGGACAAAATAAAAGACAGAGGGGAAAAAAATCTTTCTTTGAACATTCGGATTACCGTGACTTCTGTGCAATACGTGGATCCCGATCAATAAGTTAGCTGCATTCGTTACAAATCTGGACGTGGGAAGCACACAGGCATGAACTAGCTATTAGACTACGTGCAGTAGTGCTGTACGTATGAGGTATACAACCCACATACGAATGCCTGGGTGGAATATGTGACGAAGGTGGGAGCAAAA
>JTDE01001491.1:34760-89616 GCA_014338405.1 Paragonimus skrjabini miyazakii | reverse complement strand
ATTCAAATACATCTGTGATCTCAGCGTTTTAACTGTGCCCATTACGGTAATCAGAATCAAGACATAAGCGAACATATGTTTTCGGTAATTTACCTTCAGACCGATACAATTATATAAGGAGTTAGATCGAGATATCGATCGGACATTACAAAGAAACTAGGTCACTAGTCAGTCAATTGGCGATGGCTTGATTGGTCTGCTACGTCACGCCCACCCATTGGTATGATCACGCAGGTTGACCATCGATCCGGTGAATGTGTGGCCATGGTAGATGCAACGTCTGAACAGACCGTTTTCCATGACGTAATACCGAATCAAGTAGCCTGATTCCGATAGCCTTGACAGTACAAAGTATTTTCCAGTGATCACCTGGTTTTTGTGTAATAAGTCCGATCGATATCTCGATCTGACTCTATTAACTCCTTATATGCAAAGCAACCTTTTTCCCGTAACAAACTTCAACAGAGAAGTCAGAAACAGTTTTTTGCACAATGTATCTCTCGAGCACATTGCGCTACATCTCATCAGGTACATACTGCAGTCTGCGGGTTTATATAGCAAAGTTCAATGGACATTGTGAAGCTAAACAACAAAATCAACAACCACATAAACATATGCACACTCACACACATCCATACACATCAAATACTAGGGCAGTCTCGTACTGACGAACAAGTCTTTCTGTACACAGAGGGGTGGCTTACATTTACTAATTGCCACCACCTCCACCAACCGCAGAAGCCTTCGATATTTTGTTGCGTAACGTATCCGAAACGCCTTCTCCAGGTTCAGTTGGGGTTGACAAGTCAACAGGTGTCAGGCGATCGATGATGCTGGTTCCCTGTGACTTGCTACATTCTGACTTGATCCCGGTATTGTTGTATCCATGAGTGTTTTGCGAACCCAAACTGGAATGTGTTCGTTGACTCGATGATATAACTGCCGCTCCGTTCCGCCTATGTAAGTGGCTCGGCACTCACACGAGAATTCGTGGATGATGTGAGATTTGGCATTGAGCGGAAGTGGTGTTTTCAAAGGTGGTGTTGGGATTCGAGTGGTGGTGAACAGCATGACCAGTTGGGCTGCATAGAACGTGTGTCCCACAGCCACCATGAGACGGGATTTCAACAGAGTCGCACTGTCATCACTTTTGTATGGCAGCTGTATGGGAGCTGTTGAACACATCTCGGCAGCCGGCTTTTGTTTGCTGAATTTCTCACCAAATGCTTTTCCTGAGCTACGAATCAATGAAAACTTGATAATTCTACAACCAGATAAAGGCTCCGGCGTTGTGGTCATGGATGCAGCCCTTATTAAATGGCACAACCAAATTCCGTCTGAATGATTCAGCGGACAATGCTGCTGAAATTGAACGACGCGTTAACAAAGAAGTGCGAGGATTGCTGAATGGACACTTCACTGATCAGTCAACGACGAAGTCAATTACATTTAAAGGATCACAGACTCCACAACTGTATGGTTTGCCCAAACTTCACAAGGTTAATGTTCCTTTGAGGCCAATACTATCCATGTCCAATTCACCACAACACAAATTGGCACAGTTGCCAGCCCAACTTCTTCAGCCCGTAAGACAATCGATGGTTCGGAAAACTGTAAGAGATAACTTTGAACTAATCGATTTACTTGATGGTTTGGACTGCAACAACAAACATATGACCAGTTTGGACATCGCCTCTGTGTTTACAAATGTCCCTCTGATGCAGATGGTCAATAGAATTTGTGAGTATATTGACTAACATCAATTGAACATAGGATTGCCCACGTCTGAGTTAGAACGCCTTCTTCTACTATGCACAGCAAACGTAAAGTTCTGCTTCCAGAGAACTGGCTACACACAAATCGATGGTGTTGCTATGGGCAGTCCACTCGGTCCGCTACTAGCCGATATTTTCGTTTCAAGTTGAACGTCTGGAGCAGAACGCAGACGCTGTTATCAGTCAGGCTCAATTCTATGGGCGTCATGTTGATGATGTGTTGATAGTTACGGATACCAAGGAGTTGGCAACAAGTACGCCCGATTCCATGAACAAGCTGAATTCCAACATAAGCTTCACCATTGGACACGAACAGAATGAAACCCTGGCGTTTTTGGATATTCTCATGAAGCGTGAAAACAATGGTCGATTACTGCGGTCTGTCTATCGGAAACACACTTGGACTGGACAGTGCCTGAACTTTCACAGTTTTGTGCTGATCCGATACAAGCGGGGTCTAGTGAGGACCTTGTTCTATTGCGCCAGAAGAATTTGTTCAAGAGAAATATTGGCCAAAGAGATGTCATTGTTGAGAACCACGCTAAAAGAAAATGGCCATCCATCGGCATTTGTTGAGAAAGTGACGACAGTGCGACTCTGTTGAAATCCCGACTCATGGTGGCTGTGGGACACACGTTCTATGCAGCCCAACTGGTCATGCTGTACACCACCACCCGAATCCCAACACCACCTTTGTACTGTCAAGGCTATCGGAATCAGGCTACTTGATTCGGTATTACGTCATGGAAAACGGTCTGTTCAGACGTTGCATCTACCATGGCCACACATTCACCGGATCGATGGTCAACCTGCGTGATCATACCAATGGGTGGGCGTGACGTAGCAGACCAATCAAGCCATCGCCAATTGACTGACTAGTGACCTAGTTTCTTTGTAATGTCCGATCGATATCTCGATCTAACTCCTTATATAATTGTATCGGTCTGTAGGTAAATTACCGAAAACATATGTTCGCTTATGTCTTGATTCTGATTACCGTAATGGGCACAGTTAAAACGCTGAGATCACAGATGTATTTGAATTTGATATGTGCATACAATTTACATGATGGATGAACTGTGAGATCAGTCGATCAACCAGAAACAAGTGTTCGCCTAATCAACTATTTGCACCCCCGATACACTGTAGACGAAACAGGAATTGCTGAGACAAACTTTAGTAGCGAATGGATGCCCCGACAAATTCACCAGGGCATGTAATACGGTGAAGAAGAGAACTGAGCCCATAGTGACAGATCAAAAGAAAGATGTTTTCTTATTCTTGCCATTCAAAGATGACCATTTAGCCAACGACATAAAGCACAAATCAAAGTCTGCTCTGGCTCGAACGTATGCGGCTGCGCAGTTGCGTTCATTTCAAACCACCAGAGGACCAGTTATCCGTAATCGCGAATGTAGCTTGCCAAACTCTTCTGCCTCCCATGTTGTTTACCAGTTCACTTGCAGTTGCACTGGCGTTTACATAGGCAGAACAAAACGTCAACTATCTCCGTCGAACACATTCCGAAGTGGTTAAAACAACAGATGACGCACCAGCCTCAACCTATTGCACTGACGGCTTGAAACCCAACGTCATCGACTGTTAAACACGTCATGACAACAGGTCACCAAATTGACCCATTAAACTCATTCAAGATACTGTTGCGCAAGCGAAACCCGAAGCTATCAGCTTTCTGTGAAGTGATGCTCATCCGAACTTACCAGCAGACATAATGTGCACAAAAGTGGATGAGGCAACCTACTGGGTTGCCATGGTCGTGATTACATAATACTTGGTGTGCTTGTATGCGTGTCTGTCCCTATCTGTGTGATGTATATAACTTGCATGTTTTACGTTTGCGACTGATGAGAATAACTGAAATGTTAACATATCGCAATATATGTCTTCTTTCTATTCTAATGAAGTGGTTAAAGGGAACTTATTGTTTCAAATAATCAAATAACGCGAGGCGAGCATGAACACGCATTGAAAAGGCATGGATAAATACATATACATTCGGCGCCGAGTAAGATTCGCCACAATAATGACTAAAGATGATCTAGAAGAGGACAACAGAAAATATCTTTGCCCAGAAAAGTCCGCAATGGCATGAGTGCGAACTCACCATGGATGCTAGCACGCTGTTATTTCGGACTGAATTCCTAATCAACGAAGTAGCGCCTATCGACTTTACTCAAAGAGTGGTCAAAGTCAGAAGTGTACTGTTGAGAAACTACAGACACGTTGAGTAAACCTATTATGCATCGTTTCAGCAACCTAAATCTCAAGTTGAACGGTGTCACGCAACGGGAGGTTAATTGAAAAATCAGAGTTACTCATTTATTAATTACAGCTGAATTTCACTTCGAGACTGATCAGATCAGGTAGTTCTTCTAGTCAGACAAACCTTATCGACTGATTCACCTAGAAACAAAGCATCAGACTCTAAATTCGCCCTAGCTAAAGACGACTAGGAATGCAAATCGACTAACCACCAACGATCAAAACGTCGTTCGCTAGGTTCGATGAAATCTGTCGTTTGGATGTGGTTTAGAAATCGCTATCACTCGGGTTATTGGTTGCAGTGAATCCTCCCGAGTACGATCATCTAACATGATCGTTCCGATATGATGATGAATTGAACCTGTCAAATATGAGCTCAACTGAATAGTTAGCAATAGTCCAGCCCAACAAATAGGTGGATCGGGATTCAACTTCCGGCTCGGGTAAAGAGACGCGTACGACTGATAAGACCTATTGCAGGAAAAACGTTGGTCAATGATGTTTCTATTCGATGTCTGGGCTAGCCAAAAAGTTTATATGAATGTAAAAGCCTGGATCAATTGGGGGAGGGGTTCAACACGCGGCAACCCAAGGCTCCAACTGCTCATTTCAATGGTATGCGTTCCAAGAAGATCGCGGCTAACGGAATATAAAAAAGCATGGCGAGTAAAACATTACGACGTGATTTGCGTTTCGCATCATCCAAGTGGGACGTGCTTCTTCAAGCTGGGTAAGAGCCCCTGCCTATTTAGGAAGAGACTTCCTCACGTATCATTATAAAGTTCGGTCGACAGCTACTAACCTGATGCACCTATGGTGTTGGTGTGACATCCGTCTCCAAATAAGGGGTTGGATGGACATCGTAACCTTGCACGCAATGCTGTTCCACGGTTATGAAACCTGATTGCTCCGCGTCAATGATTCTCACAAGTTGTGTGATTTTGTGAGGGCTTGCTTACGTGGTGGCGGCGTCACACGGTCAATGATGAAGTGCGTGTGACCAGAAGAGACAGCCCTCATTTGCCGGAAGATGGCTCACACGTTTCACACATGTCTGTCCAGGGCCCACCACACCGCACTTTGCTTGCGCTTTTAGGGTGTGCATGGAAAAAATAGCGCAATGGACAACCCATGAATTCACGAACAGGTATGAGAAAACCGGCATCAAGCTCGATCTGCAATGGTTCAACCTGAGACCCGGCTGGAGTCCAAAAGATATTGAGTAGATGTATTTGGGGTATATGACCACAAGCCGTAGTTAGCCGCTAGAATAGTGTTAGCAAAAAATTCATAGCCTATAACAAAAGTGGCTTTCTTGTTACTGTTGGACATTTAGCTCTATATATTTCCATATTTTCGTCCACTTTTTCTTAAATGAATCTGAACTGACGTTCAGTCAGTCTTAAAACATAACAGTACTGTATGCAAAGAGTGGGACTGCTATGCAAGGAGATGCAATTAAGCTTTCGAGAGATTGGGAAATGTTGAAGAATATCGAAATCGGATCGTTAACAACTTTTTTGAATCTGAGGTACACTTTAGGGCGATGGAAAAGAGCAGAAGTAAACGTTACTCAGTTCGAATCCACGTCAGGTACAACACATTATGCATGCTCTATGGTTTCTGTCTGTTACGTGGTCGTGTAATCAGGCGGATATAAAAGCAATCAGTTAGAAATCTTTCACCTTCGAGTGAACTACAGGGCCATCCGACACAAGCCATCGGAACAATCAAATTAGTGGTCTAAACCGGTTAAAATATGGACAATAACTGGGTTTACACTGGATTAGTTTGGATAACTTGAACATCACTTTTGAAGCCCTATGCTGGAAGAAACAAACGGAATAAATCATTCAGATGTGCGTTCTGAGATAAACGAAGTATGGAGTTCGTGCATGACTCATAAAAATGAAGGTCGTAACCAAACTATCAGCCCAGATGTGGATCTGCATCGTCAAAAATTCGCGTAGAATGAAAGCAAATCGTGGTCATTTTTAATGGAGTAGGCCAGCATGGCAGGGTAAAATGGAAGTCATCCTAGGGAGTACAATTCAGGTCACATGAGAGGCACTAACAAGCTGGTTACAGTTGATCACTGACACTGATGTACCCGAGCTCAGCAAGCAATACGTTGACTCAAGTGAGCAACGACCGACCGCATACCAGCCCCATTAGTTCATTCTCATAGGGTTGACGTGTGTACCTCAGCGTGTCTGATTAAAACCGTCAAGTGGTACACTTGGCCAATCGACTTACGCATGCATGACAGTCACAATGGCTTACGTACGGGTGGAAGTTAAGACAAATGTGAACAAATTACCCGGCCTGATTACACGGTTTCCAATCTTGGTGGAACACAATCTTTCGAACTTAATTATACAAATAGTTGGGTGAAGAATTTGTAAGAAGCTGATAAGCTGAAAACACGTTGGAGACTGATTAACTAGACAATCATACAAGAGAATAAGTCAAACGGTTCAAACAAACGTCGACTTACCTACTGCTTCGCGGCGATGTCCGGCGTATGCCAAATATCCATTCGAAACAGTATTAAGTGCAGGCTTGGTCGTTGAGGCTTCGATGTCCTCCAAATTGTCGTAGACGATCAGTTGACGTCTGGGCATTGGACCGACTGAATCAGAACTGAGAAAGCCAAATGGTGACATGGTTGGCCATTTTTTTGGAGACGCAACGGCATCCGGATCTTCGTACGCCCTAGCCACGGCTTCAGCAAAATCGTTGGACAGAATACGCACATGTCGAAGACTGCCGTTCGGATCCGTACCAGCTCGACTGCGGGCCACTCGAAGACGTCGACGGTAGGAACGACTCAAAATCCCTGCCATTCCACCGTAGTTCGGATTACCGTAGCGACGGTAATAGAGACTTCGACGCTCAGCTCCTGGCAATTTGACGTCCGCTGAAACGTATAGCAACAATGGCAGATCATAGAAGGAACTCAGACAATAACAAGCGCACCGGAAAAAATCCATTCATGAAGGCTAATGCTTTCTTATGATCGTGTACTAATCGGTATTGACACGGAACAATGGTGTGGTAGGTATGCACGACACGTAGGTTCGCAAGAAATGGGTAACTGAGCTCCTCAAAATAAATGTAGCGGACTGACAGAAGTGGTAAGTCATTCTACGCACACCTTACACGGTACCCATTCAGGATGGTCTTTTTGGGAGTGCAGGCCAATACAGCAGACTAATTCGAAGTGAGCAAAATTTCCGCAGACGAAGAGTTTACAATTTTGGAAAAAATGTTTATAGTGTTGTGATAAAACCAACAGTAGCCGTACTGTGTTAACCTAAGAGTTGATCGGTTTCTAGTCAACATAAGCGACTTGTTCATATTCTCAACCAGGATCGTAGTTGTCACAAGTGCTTTAGGAGAAGCTGATTACAATCTGTTCAAGTGTTGAAGTCATCAAGGAATTCATGCTATGAATCATTCTCAAGTAGACACAAGCCAAAAAAAGGGCGGGGGCGTTGTTCATTGATGTGTGCCGACTGAAGCCGTTGAGTTATGCACATGTTAAAGATCTATCGGATATGTCCTTGGGTTTGAACATCTGAGTAAGCAGCGTACGAATCACCAGCTTGGATGTGTATAAAAGGAGTATGCCATTTTTGGACGAGCAAGCACAATTCGGAGCGCGTGAACCACTCAGTTGTAACCGAGTCTTAACAGATACAAAGGACAGATCAGGGACATCGCGTAAGTCACAGCCCCTCTTGCGAACAATTGCATCTACTAGCCGCGGAAATTTTGCGACTTACGCCGTTCCTATCTTGAACGAGAGTGCATTAACCGAAGACTGAATCAACTGTTAGAGTGGCTGCCATGGACTTCGAAATTCACACCATTCTAGGTTGGATGGCTCAAATCAACCCTCTATCTCGAGCAGGGGAATAAAAGGACAAGTTCTATAACAAAAAAACCATGGACTCTTCTGTTTACGATGGCGTCAGAAAACGTATATAATGAAAAAAAAATCATAGATCATGAGAAAAACGCCGAATGTTTATTTTTCCAATAAATAAAGTGAATGCTCGGACTGTCTCGGCCATATGAATAAGTTATGCGTGGGCCAGCTCTGCGTTTCTAGACGCGTCTTTCAGAGTGTTGGGAAGTGCAACCTTTCACCGCATTGAAAGATCTCTATGGCTGACGGAACAACGAGACACCAACAGGGATACAATGAAGGTCACCCATACGGGATTTGAGCAGAAATGTGGGAATCAGGTGGCTAATGAGAACATACGGAGCCCAAAACGTAATAATCAACATCATCATAACAGTCGAGGTATTGTGACTCGTGCTTCCGCTTACCTCAACAGTGACGTGGAATATCTTCGGAAAAGAAACATCGCTGAAAAGGTCATAGAGTACTAGTACCAGAAATAATGAGAATAATAGACTAGGCGGAACAACTAGAAGTAACATGTATACGAGTACGCCATTGACTGAGGCAAACTGCCATCTCGGATATCGTTTCCAAACAACGATTTGAGTAAGCGTGAGGACCCCAGCCAGGCAGACAACATCTACCCACTTTGTTCAATGGACCAGTCAAGGTCTTTATATTTCGTGACCACACTGTTGCTTGACGACCACGCGGTTTTACCTAACTGTTAGTGATCTCAGTATACAGTGCAATCAATCATATGACACACGGAGTGCTTGATCCATCCCTCGTAGGCTGTGCAATGTGATTAGTTGACCAATTGATCGCGCATCCCGAGCGTTCCGGAATACGCGCCGACGAACGGCCACATTGCTCACACGATCAGTTCACCTAATATAGACCAATTGGCGGAGACAACGATGGTCAAACACAGCAAGCCTGTCGACATCTTCATTGTGAACAGGCCACGTTTCTGAACTATAGAGCAAAATGTAACGCACACAAGCATTATATACTCTTCCTTTCAGCGACAACCGGACGTCTTTTCGACGCCACAGATGACGCAGTTTGGCAAAGTCGACTCATGCCTTTGCAATCCTCGGTGAAATCTCATCAGCAATATTACAGGCTGACGTGATAGTGCTACCCAAGTATGTGAAACTGTCCACAGTCTCAAGCGGATTACCTGTAATGAAGAAAGTAGGAGTTGAAGTGCCCCCGTCTTGAAGCAACACTTTGCACTTTGAAGTTGCAAAGCGCATTCCATACAAACCAGCTCGGTCGCGCACCTTGTCCAGCATGGTCTGCGTGTTTTCGGCAGAGGGGTTAAGTAAGATAATATCATCCACATACTCCAGGTCGGTCAACCTAGCGCTAGGAAGAGACTCAATACCAAGCTCACTGGATTCCTTAAGCGCACGTTGCAGAGTGTCGTTCGTGACAAAATTGAACAGGAAAGTTAAGATCGGAAACTCTTGACACCACTAGAAATGATGAACGACCGAGACAGCTGTTTATGAACCCTCACCCGAGAGATATCATTCAAGAAGGATGACAGATGTTAACCGATTCGGGAATGCGGGCATTATACTGGTCCATTAAGCAAGCGCAAGATTCAGACCGTTTAATTCAAGTCAGGTCAGATCTTAACTGAACAAAATACCTAAGTCATCACGACGGTCAGAGAAAATAAATGTTAACCAAACTTGATAGAAAGCACTACAAGACACGCAAACGCCTTCATTTAGAAAAATCGCGGGAGCAGATAAGGAACATTATCACGTGATAACGGCATTACAGAGACGAATTTTCTTACGAAAGATTGTGTCAAAGAACCTCGGAATGCAGACAACGGATGTCAGCACCGTTAGAGTGTATAAGCTAGCCTAGAGACAACACGATAATCCACCCAACCCTACAGGGTTACGTGGCCGACAATCTCCACACACCCCATACATCACCATGACCATTTTCAGCTTTCAGCTGTACCCATGGGTATGAAAGCTCGGGTCGTTGTTGGTTTTCACAATATTCCACGAAGTAACAGTGATAGCAATAAGTCAAATGTATAGGGGAAAAAAGAGAAAGAAGGGGAACAAACAAATAAAGCTTCAAGGAGGAGGAAAAGAAGAATTAACAACCTCGTTGATACAAATCCGCCATTGACTGCAACATTGCCATACAAATGATCAATGGTTAAAACCAGTAGTGTGGGTGGTCGCGAACTCTGAAACCGAGCAGAACGCACATACCAACTTTGGTCAGTGGGGCTTTCAAGATTTTCATAGCCTGTGACCACGTCATGGCATGGCCGCATTGCGGTTTCTTCCAAACAGCGGTAGCTATACTGATCAGCTCACGTTCCGTCGGTTTACGGAGTACGTGACCAAACCAGTGGAGATCGCGCAATTTCGCTATCTCGGTTATCGGCCGCGAAATTGCACAGTTCCCAAAGGCACTACAACAACCGGATACCTCATGTGAACTATTGCAAATTGATGAGAGTAAACTATTCGAGAAGAGGGTCAACAGTCTTGAGTGGCCTGCCTACAATAGCAAAAGACAAGGTCAGTGTCACTCCAATCTTGCAGCAACACTTTACACGTTGAAAGTGCAAAGTATAAACCACACAGACTAGTTACATCATTCAATCGGTCCAACCTGCTTCGTAAGCTCTCTGCAAGAGAACCAAGTAAAGCACTGTCGTCCGATTACACGATAACAGTCAGCTTACTATCCGGCAAAAACGTAATTCGGAGACCCTTGGAGTGTTTATTCAAGAATGTCGTTCACCATCACGTGGTTGAAAAAGAGATCGGATATTCGAAATTAGTAATTCTAAATATGCACTCTGCACCCACAGCGAGTGTAGAACGAGTTCAACAATTGGACATACTCCACTCTTTTGCGGTAACCACGGCCTCAGATAGCATATCGAGCAACCAATTCAAAAAACAGCCTTTAGGTTCAAAAATGTGAATACTATCGGCTGAGAAAGAGTGTTGATATTCCAGCGCCTGTTGTAAGGTGAAAATATGGTCAATACACCCGCAACCAGATCAGAAACCTGCCTGTCCAGCTATTACTTGGTTTTCTCTGTGATTTAGAAACCACCGTGTTATGTGACCCGTGAGTATCTTGGATAGGATGAAAATAGGGTTAATACATCTGTGGTCGTCTGTGATACTCGGAATTCGGGACTTCGAACAGGCCTCGAAATCGTATTCGAATTGAAACCTCCTGTGCAAGTAATAAGATCTCGGATTGGTTGCAGTAAGCAGCTGTTATTCGTGATACATGAATCGAGTAGATTTCCATTACCCCGTAACATCATATTCTGAAATACTTTTGAAAATAGGAATGACTGCTGAGGAGGACCAATCATGAAATATTTCTTCAGTCTCCTATATGGAACGAAGGAATGTGGTAGGTTCAGGCAACAATTTCTCATCATCAACATTTAAAAAGAGCTGGAAAAGGAAGGTTCAGTTTGTAGACTGCGATAAGATTGAGTTGGAGTGCTATGTGCAGAACCGTACACGCATACGGAATGCATGAACATCATAAACGTTTCGAAATAAAAGGAGCGGTAGCGGGGGTGAACCGTTGACCACCGGCATTACAAATGATCACCAACGTAGGTTGGTTACGTTGAGTTATATTCAGCATCTTAACATATGCATATACGAGATTGGTGATTATTGCCGTACGGGCAGGTCACTACAGTTGAGCCGCTTGAATCTAAGCATAAGTTTCCGGAAAAGGGATCAACTGTAAACCCACAACCGTCAGGCTGATAATGGGCTTCGTGATTGCAACCAACCAGTCCAAGGTAGAGTGCAAGCTACAAATGGGTTATCTACTCGTTGACAATCCCTGCAACAGTGTAGTCAAGTTGGCCATGAAAATCTTTCCGACGTGACCAACCATCAGTCAGCTCAGAATAGTAACGTTCCCATAAGGAAGAAAACTGAAATGCATCTGTTCAAGATGCAGTCAACGGGTCACCAAAATAAACACAATTGAACGCCATTTCGGGACAATTGGAAGTATGTACTGAATAGCTAACGTCCATCACGAGCGAGAAAGGAAGAGGTGTAAGTTTTAAGTGCAGAACTTTCGAAATGACAGTAACCTTTCTTTTTTTTACTAACACCGTTCATGTGTCCTGGAAAAGACTGTGGCAAACTATGGAAGGTTCAGTTAAGAAATACGGTTGATTGCACTTTGTCTGAAAAGCACATTAGCGGACAACACGTAAAACTATGATGAACTTTCTGAAACTGGTCTTGTTTACGTCTATCATTATCTCATTCGACGAACATGCTATTAACCAATCAACTCAATCAACATCGAACACATGGCTTGGTTTGTCAATATACTTTAACAACAGTTAATCAACTGTGCTTCAGAACTATGTTATTTAAAGCAAGCTTTCGTCTGTAGAAAGTCTTAGATGGCCTGAAAAGGCCCGAACGCACACGAAGGACGACTAGTTGCTCGGTTGATCATCTATCAACTTCTTTCTACTACTTGAGCGTCATCTATGAGGCTATTTTTAGGTGAATATTCGTTAGGATCTTGAGTATCTCAACGAGTATTTTATAAATGAGGATGATGAGGTCATCTGGTAAGCCCTTTTGGGACGGGCATATTATGCTGACCAGTGGATGTAAAAATTTCGTATCACATGCCAAAATGACTTGAGCACGCCTAAAATATACTTGACCAAATGTGACATTTCTGAGATCCCGGTGTGGCTTGATAGCTCAGCTGGTAGAGCGCTTGCCGCGTTTGGACATACTGATTCTGCCGCTGGTTCGAATCCAGCCGAAGCCTTGATTTTTCACAACTGGGTCTCTTTTGAAATATACTCAACCATTGAGCTCTGATTATGTATGCTTGATTGAAAGTGACAGCTGTAACCAGTGAATGACGTAAATTCGGAACATGAAAACTGTGAACTCACTTCTTTTATTGCCAGTTATATTAGGCCTCACGTAAGTGGAACTCAATGAAGCCACTGTGATAACGTGGGTCAGTCAGTCAAAGTGCTCTGAATAAACGCATTTCAAATTTATTAAAGTTACACATCAGATGTTTTATGTAACACGACTCAAATCCCCAACAACTCTTCAGAAGCTAGCCTGTGGGTAGGTGTGCAGTGGTATTCCTATGTTATGCGTACTCGTTAAGTTCGCAAATCTTTTTGACGTTCCGAATATTCACAACACTACCAGTTCCATACAACACTGACCGTCATATAAAATATAATTGGCTACATTCAGCGGATAAGCCAAAATATGTTACTGCTGGCACGTTACCCGCTGATCTATCCGACTTAGCTCTCAGACCTCCCAACCCAAAGTTCGTTTGTTGGTTTCACCAACAAACAGCTAATCATAGTAACACTGTTCCAATACCTACCACCGCTTGCCACTCAGTGTCCGATTTCCATCGTCTTTCGCTCAGGCCAAGAATACGAGATAACACAGACGTCTTCAGTATCCACAGTCCGGAAAAAAGTGTCAGCAGGTCGCTTGAACTCGAACTCCTGCAATTTAAAAACCAAAATCCATTCGTTTCAATTGACAGTATCTAAGCTATATATATTTTACTGCTCATTTAAGGTGACTCCAAGGCGGCTGGTTAAAGATGAGCAGGTGAAGCCTTCGACACAACAACCGCAGACGCATCGTCAGACTGTGCAATGGTGGACGACCGCTGAAAGTGTGCTCAGTACGAGCTGTTTTCAGTAGCATCACGTGCTTCAAAGTTTCACTAAGTGTCGTCCTTCAAATCAATCCATGCTACGTATAGACTACATAAATGTCAATTGTAGGTGGTATGGCTCCATTCAGGATTGCCACTGTCACAGCAGAACACACTTAAATTCAGAACTGGAGTTGGTGCGCCATCGCTTCGTTCACAATTTTAGCGAACAAGAACAACATCGACTACAACGGCTATCTACTGAGAAAGTAGCCATGTTTGCGGCAAAACACTTGCACTAACCTAGCCTAGAGTATATACCCAGTAATTCTAACCTCGAAAATTCTGAGGTTCACGCGTCATTCACGAAGTAGGTATTGTAGCAGGGCAGTCCGCGAATGAGATAAACACTGCGTCTTAGAGCTGGTAGATGGCAGATGGAAAATTTCTTGTCAATTCACACAACAATTTAAAGAGGGGAGTCCGTAAGGAACTCAGGTATATTTAACTCGCCGATCGAGAACTATCATTAAGTGAGACAGTAAAGAACATTGAAAGCAACTTTTGCGTCAGGCTGTATGATCAGAATCTTCAGGCCCATCTGTAGCACTGACTCAGACCATTCGCCGGTGAGGCGAATGGCATACTCATCCATCACAAGTTCAGAAGTTTAGATCTTTGGGCAGAACAGTTCGATGATCAAGTTCGCAATGTTGTACCCTCTTAAAAAGATTTACAGCCAACTGTCGAAGGTGAAGTCTGCGACTATACTTCGACATTCAACCTCAGTGGGACTGCCGAACAGGATGACCTCCTGCAAGAAAATTTGAACGAAGATGAAGTATCAGTGGGCTTCGACTCAGTTGTTTCAATCAGCGTGAGCGACGCTCTGGGCTGGGATTCCTCGATTATAATTTCCAAACTGTTGGGGAAAGTCTATTCTCCCCAAAAATTATTTATTTTTCGAGATATTATCGTCTAATATCTTGTGATTTTGAATCTTACTTTTTCGCGCCACAACGTCCATCAGGCTCTCATTCCGACGAATGAGCCAACACAGGTCTCCGGCTCAACCCCCCACGATGGTTTCGCTATCGGAGAAGCCGTTTACGCTCGTGACTATCGACCAGGTCACAACAATTGGACAAACGCAACTGTGAGTGCCTGTCACGGAAAGGTGCTGTATGATGTTTCCGCCAGGGGCACCATATGGAAACGTCACCGCAACCAGTTGCGCTCTCGGCACACGAACTCAACAACCACAGACGGGCAGCAGCTGCTTCCGCTGGACGTCTTGTTGAACATGTTTGCAATTCCGGATGCAGCCACTTCCACCGTTCCGTTGTCTCCTGTCGAAACCACCACCAGCCTCCTTCACAGACGTTGGACAGACGGCAATAGACGTCCCAACTGTCCTATGCAGCTGGACCCTCGAGCCAAGTGCTACGGATGACTGTCATCTCAAAAGGGAGGTGTTGGGGAAAGTCTATTCTCCCCAAAAATGATTTATTTTCCGAGATATTATCGTCTAATATCTTGTGATTTTGAATCTTACTTTTTCGCGCCACAACGTGCCAAAACTCAATTTTGGCGCACGTTTCCCCGGCGTCTGTGATTGGTCCATCCCACTTTTAATGCACCAATTCAAGTGGGATTCTTCAAGGCCATCTAAAGGTTATATATATGCAGACGCTCGTCTGTATTGTTACCTTTGGTTTGAGAGCAAATACATTCTCAGCTAAGCTCACGGTCTTCTGTGTTATTCTGGGGTTTCCGGGTATTGCTAAGCTCTGTGCTACGTTCCGTGATTTGTATTGTCGTGCGCTAGACATTTTGTGATTATCGTTGACCACGAGGGTCATAACACAAACCTACGAAGGAAATCACTGACATGTATGGAGGCTGCAGGAGGAATAGCATAACCTCAGTTATATCTATGGTTTCGTCCTAGACGAGCAAATATACATGGGATTTTTTGTTCGTCAAATTCTGGAGCAGCGTCACATGTACCGAATCCAACAAAGGCCATCTTTCTCGACTGATTGGTGGATTAACGTACGCTTATGGAATAGCATAGATATGAAGCTGTGCCAAACATACTGTTGATGCTTTAATCCCATACTTCAGCTTCGGCTAGGGTATAAGGCAATTGCAAAGGTCATCTAACACTGAGGTTGTGAAACTTGGTCATTCACAGTGGACATGAACCATCTGTACATGGTTGACCAACGATGTCTGCGCCCAATCATTCGCATGAAATCATGTCAGCGAGCAAACAACGATGAACTACGGAGGTGGACATTCGACAACGAATGTCAAGCGAGTTCACTTACCAACAACCTTATAAGTCTGCACAAACTTAGATGATTAGGTCATGCCCCAAGGAAGTCAATTAGTTATCGGCCGAACCAAGAGCACATTTAGTTGACGATGTAGCCAAATGGTGTGATCGTGTAGCGTGGACAAATCGTGAGGAAATAAGGGTGGCCACCACCCCGTTAACCACTGTAGGTCGAGTTCATCTTCAGGGCATGGGATCCTTGCAACTCGCAGATTCCGTAGCTGGAGATGTTAGCAGAGATTGCGGCTAATCGAATTCAGCGACAGAAAGATCGCTGGTGTTCACTTCAGTTGTTTGAGAAGTAAAGCCGCGGGGCAATAAAAATAGCAAATAGACTGTCTTGCTAATAACGTCTTACTTCCACTTACAACTTGATTGTCAATTTATAAGGTGCAGATATCCTGATATAAATGGATGCGTGTTTTTGGCAGCCAGGTTCCGTCTGTTTCCACTTTTTGCCCTTAAGTTAGAACGTCGAAAATAACTGATACTACAAGTTTCAGGGTAAGCAACTGAACCGAATAGAACCAAATCAAAGAAATCAGTGAAACGGAACAATTTCCTGCAACCGCTAACAGCTGACGGAGACAATTAGAAGGGAAGCTCCTAAATTACATACCGCATGCTTGTTGTGTAACCTGTGTACAGAGTTTAACTCAGATTGTCTATTCACAATGGTGTGATGCGAACAACATAAACAACAATTGTATAAATCGTTTTAGCATGAACGATGCTCATAAAAGCGACGCTCTAGTGACTTCGACTCTCAACACGAAGTTCTGCGGGTTCAAACTTCGTTCAGATTACTTCTGACGCGTTCAAACAAGGAAGAAACTGAAGGGTCTGGTTGAGGGTGGCTATCACGAAATATTCCGTTATATAAAGTATATAGCTATGTGAAGCAATAAAGGTACAGACTGGATAATAATAACACTTGGTCAAGAGAAGTTGAAGTAACCGGAGCTCTGACACGCGCTGCCGACAATTGGTGTCGATACCACAGTGAGGTGTCGCAAAAAAATGAACCAGAGGTTGTAGTGAAGAATGCAAACGGTTGGATCGAAACGCACTATGCATGCACACTTTCCGTCCTCTTTTCGGATTGATTAGTGAAAACGTGCTTCACCATAACTAACAATCATGACACCCGCGTCCATAAACTCTCCACACAATTTTCCAGTAGAGGAAAACAGTCTACTTAAATGAAACACATCGTGTGGCAAGCGTCTACTCGAGTGCCACACAAATAACACAATTAAGAGTTTCTAGACAACATGAAACTCTCTTGCCTTGTAATAACTCGTAAGTAAACAAGCCATAAACTAACACATACTTTATAGATCACTGAAAAGTTGGACATACATCTGAAGAATTCTTATGGGTGTTGTGATAAAACCATGGTTACTTCGATAGTCAGTTATGTTCTTCATAACTGTTGATCTTAGTGATCTCCAGATTTGCCATTTTGAAGAATAGGATAAAGTTTAAGGGATGAGTAACTGTCCAAAGTTGGGAATAACTCACCCAAATAAGTAATGTGTTTTGTCTGTAGCACTTCGAAAGCCTACGGGAATGCGACGGCTGCGATCAATTGTGAATAATGATTAGTTCAGATAAGAAAACAAGCGAGAATTTTCTCGCAGGCAGACCTGCATAAAGAGATGGGTGGCAAACCCGTGGGAACTCCAAAATACAATGAATGTCTCATTGAGATAAACAGGTAGTAGTTTACGTAGGTTGCACAAGCAATGCATTCGAATTCAATTACTAACAAACTTACAAGTAGTTCAATTAGGATTTACATTCAATTGGAAGAGAGACCGAGCAGGCACGGTTTATACTACATTCCGATAGCAATGTTGCTGTACCTGGAGGAAAAAAATTCCTTGTTTTTTCTAATCTGTGTGTATTTTGTCCTGATTAAATGATTCCTCTCTCAATTCCCTTGGTGACCTCTCACAGATACCACGAATCCCTCGCTGACCTTCCCAATACAAATCATGTTTAGTAGGCATGTCCTAGTGACCTTTCCATTGTTGACAATGTGTACTTTACTTGCTCGCCTTTCTGTGGGTCCAAGGCATCAACATATGAACGTCTGCCGGCCTGTTCTCTCCCACCCTCCTTCCCCTACGTTGTTTTCTATTGGCTGGTTCATATGAATTCAATCCGCATGCATGAAATTTTTAAAGGCATTAATCTACCAGTTTCGCATCTGATTGCTAGACTTCACCGAGAGTTCTGTGGCTTGTATCCGCGGTCCTTTGTAGTCCACTTGTGAATGCGAATAATTGGGGTTTATGTTAACAATTATGTCATTGATCACGTTGATAATAGTACCGTGATAATCGATCCCATTTGTTTTGACCTTTGGGATCCGATTTGCGTCACTCAGCATTATCTAAAAATAACGTTATTGTCTCGATTGCATCTAGGCGTTTTATCGTTTACAAAAGTAATACAAGACTTTGTAACTATCTTATGTAACTACAAACCAGGCCGACCAAACGTGGATAGGAACAACTAAGGCAACCGGGTTTTGATTGCAAGACAGTAATCAGTGTCGTCATCATCTTCCTGTCTCGAGTTCTTATGCAGTAAAGCACAGATCTTAGTACGCAACAACAATACTGACCTCCGGAGAAAAAAGGGTAGAAAAAACATCTAACAAAGAGCGTTTCGATCGTCATGAATAACTACTGGTTTATTATTCCAAGCGATCTATGAAAATACGACATGGGATCCATGTTCCGCGCTCCACAACAATGGCAATCAGATATCAATGCTCTATAAACTGTACCCTAGAGCCAGGTTAATTACCAAGGACAGCAGACATGAAACATGAGCCTCAGATAGGGTATTCATGGAAAGTCTTAGTTCCTGCTATCGCAAAAGCCGGTCAGTTATAGACTGCAAGTAAGTCTCCTAAGTCAACTCCTTCTTACAGTACAATCCACAATGGAATGCAAAGTGTATTGTTAAACCAATTTCAACTGCTTAGTATGGTTCAACATGCAATGACTATTCACAATGAAAATTCTATCCAGATTGTTACGCACACAAAAAGAATATGTGATTGCTTCAAGTAAAGTTCAGACGTTTTACAAACAACAATAGGAACCTTATACGCTGGCTTACTCACAACCATCTGCAATTGATTCATTTTTATTAGAGTTCTGAGTAGGAATCACTTAATGTGAAGTCCGTTAGCACACGACGTCCTTCCTCATACCTGGATAACTGCGTGCTTTTCACGGTTAGACCACATAACGACTCCATATCTCAAAACTCTCCAGTCTTACACAATGCACCCCGCCTATCACTTACAACTCTGGGCGGACAATTCGGTACCGTTCCTCGGAACTGCCACATTAGGTCTTCGAATTATGGATCAGGAAACAGATATAGTAGTTATATAGATTGAACAACACCCACAATTGATCACAGCTGTCGCATTACCATAGACTTTCCAGTCGGCCCCGTTCGAAAAGAAGCACTAGACTCGAGTTTCGCTCTCATTGGAGCTCGTCAGTAGTGCATATTCTCACCATTGCCGGGACTAGAACCACGGCCACGTTGTTCATGAGGCAGCCGTACTGACCACTGCGTCATCGACCTCACAGTAGGCACGACCGAATTATCATATGTGAACACTCAACCACGTTCGCTTGTGAGTAATGATCAGGGCCGGCTGGAAAGTCTATGGGAATGCGACAGATGCGATCAATTGTGGGTGATGTTCAACCTGTAATAGTTATACCTGATTTTAGGCCCTCTATTAAAAACTGTCAACAAACCTTATTGGAATCCAGGACAGACGCGAAATACGTTGGCGACGAAGTAAACGCATGATGGCTGTAGCGACAAAAAAACTTCAGTGGTTGCTACTTCAACACCACAAACAGTATGAAGACTCTTAACAGGAGCTAACTGAATCATTCACACAGAGCCTAAAAATTCGAAAGTTGTCTGTCAACACAGAAGAGCCTCAGTGCTCTGCTGCAAAAACGGTGGCAAACTCAATAACGAAAATGTACTTAAGATCCTGCATAGGGCCAGACGTTCGAGAAATGGATTAAACACGAGAGTAACTGTCAGGCCAACGCTACCAAGCACGACGATGTACAGAAAGCCAGAGTGTTACTGCTAGGGCTTGGAATAACAGAGCACGAGATTAACCAATTAAAGACACTCAAGAACCCTTGAAACTACACAAATTCTGATCATCGGACAGTGTTCGGTACTTACGTCTGAAAGTGGTGAAGAATAACGTCGATAATTTTGTGATCTACGCATGAATTGTGAATCGTGCGTGTGAACATTACAAACTCCGCAACACGGTCGGTTCAAATGTCTAATCTTCACTTGTAGGCTTCAATCACCCCATTATTCAGAGACTCGGACACACACTTTAAGCAGAGTCGGAAGGAACCCAGAAATAACTTTCTAACCAGTTGAAACAGAATATCAGTGGTTAACCGATCTCAAGCACGACACATCCACGAGTGAACAATCACCGTGCAACAAACTTCCAGGATGCGTATGCGTGGTTGCCTCGATCAGTTCAAACTAGAAGGATAAGAATCATGATCACGGCAGCTACACAGGGCATTAAACAGCTAACTGGTACTGCATGGGGTGACATTACTCTTGGTATTGTTCCTACAAGAGACACAAGTACGGTAGATGCGGCCGAAGAAAACAAAGATTGCTGTCGATCTCAAAGACGACACAAAAAAACGTCCGATGGTCAACGAAAGAGAAGACAATATAAATGGCCCTATCTGCTACATACAACAGAGTGGATAGGCGAAAACATGCTACTACTGACCCCCCCTCCACTGCCCTATCAAATTCAGCTCTCAGGTTCCTCCCGACCTCCATTTCTAGTAATTATTCTACAAGTCCCGAAACAGATTTAGATAATCATAGTAACACTGTTTCGGTAAATCCCATCTCTTGCCATCCAACCTAAGGTCTCCCTTCTTCCTTCCTTAGACTTAGAATGTGAATTAATATAGGTTACTAAAACGTTCGCACTTCGAAACAGATAGGCCAACAGACCGTTCTCGCACGAACATTAGACTCGTTGCATGTCGACGTATGGTGCATTTCAGAAACTAGAATCCAGGACAGTAGTCAGCGTAAGGAACTAAGCACACTCATGCATAATAAGTCTAGAAGGTTGGAGCGCTGTGCAGAACACTTTGGGAGTTAAGTTAACTGACCACCTGCCTCTGTGGTGTTACCGCCCCAAATTTGTAATGTAGCACCCTGATCGATAGGGTTGGGGCCACCCACTAAAACTGAGGTCCGCAATTGCATCTCAGCTCTCAAACGTAATAAGACCGTCGGCCTACATGATCTCGTACCTGCATTTTTCAAAGGAGATGGAGAGGCGTTAATGGAAGATTTGACGCAGTTGTCTCAACTTGTATGGACCACGGAGATCATCCCTTTGTGCTGCGGCCACTCGATAACGGTTCCTATGTTCAAACAAGGAGTCCAAGGCTCTTATGAAAACCACAGGGTAATTAGCTTATCCACAGTTCTGGCATCCACTGTACTTCGTCGACTCACTATAGTTCAGGAGGTAGACATTAGGGGAGAATAGGCAGGGTTTTGTCCTGGACGAGGATGTTTAGAGCACATTTTACTCTTCGCAAAATACTGGAGCAGTTCAACGTATACCGTCGGATAACAATTACCGTATTTCTCGACTATAAAGGTGCGTTTGAATCAGAGGGTCGATCTACACTTTTGGAATCGCTTAAACGCAGGGATATACCAACCAGGTATGTGAATATACTGTAGGCGGTTTATTCCCATATTTACGCTCAGGTTAGGATATACGGCGAACTGTTTAACAGTTTCAGCACCAGGAGCGGCGTACATCAAGGTTGTCCACTTTTACCATTTTTGTTTAATGTCGTCATAGAAGAACTAATGCAGGACTGTCTCCGACACTCACAAGATGCCCGCGCGGCAAACCGAGCTCAGTGGCGCGAATGTAATCGTTGTTTCTCCGAAGTGTCTGTGAAGTGAGTGTCCTTAATGACGCGAGGTGAAGGAAATCTTGCTGACGACGGCTTACTTTCAGTTATAGCTCGATTGTTTCTCTGCAAGGTGTAGGCACCTTGACGTTGAATGTATGAATATAGAATTAGCTATATTTAAGAGTTAGGTCTCTTCCTATCCTCTTCTTTTTTCTTCTCTCTTCTTGTACAGGGTTTGCTTTTTTCTTCATGGTTGTGTGACAGTTAGGCATAAGTGGGAAACACTGATGTAGTGCTATGATACTGACGACGAATGATGGACTTTGTGAGACCTTTCGGTGGGAAAACCACCTGAGTGTTGTTGACGCAGTAACTTAACAATCATTCAGGCAGTTCAGAACGCCGCAGACGGACAATGAAGCTCAATTGACCTTGACAGAATTTAATGCATTCCGTGACCAACGTGGCATTCGACACCTCTGCTGTCCATCGTAAAACCTTCAAATAAACGGTCAGGCGGATCGTTCGAACGTGCTCCTTTACAGGTAAAGAGAAGAGGCTAACACAGATACAATTGGGACATTCCTGGAATGCTATCGGTCAATACTCAGCCCAAACGTTCCAGAGAGAAGATCAATAGCGAATAACACCGTTGATAGTCACATAGTTCGCGAAAGTTGTACAAACGACCAGCAAAATAACAATGAAACGGCAACCGAAAACTTGGCGTACAAACCACAACGTTTGGCGTATGGTAACTGATTAACGTACGCAATTACCATTAGAACCAACTGTCATGACTACTGGGAGTTATTCGGATGCGCTGAAGTAGAGTACTCTTTGAGACGCATATCGATTCGTCGGTCTGGTGTTAACATATCAACAAGTTTCGTTCAAGATTTAGTAGCGGAGAGATCACAATCGGAACGATAATAGAAAATTTGAATTTGCTGTTATAAAAATTTGACGCTCAGTCAGTAACCAACGATGGGAACAGACTTGTTCAACCAGTCGAAACATTCAGGATTCTGCTACCGCATCAAACAGCCAATCGTCTGAGGGTTTCATTCGCACCAGTATAGACAAACCAGTGATTGTAATATAACTACTGAAAGCCTAAAAAAGTGTTGGGGTGGCAACCATTTGGTGTGAAACTCTGTTCTCGCATAACATAACTCCTTACATCGTGGTAATTGTGCACATTCCACGATTAGATAATACTCAGTAAATCCATGTTCCAGAGCTTTGAACGCACAATGTCGGTGTATCTGTGTCATCTCGCCTACTGCTCATAACCCTGGGCGGACATTTTGGTTCTATTCCTTGGAATTTCTAAAATTGATCTGATCGTATTTGATTTTGTACTGGCTTGAATCGACATTAGGTTTTGCTTTTTACTGTCCTGGCTACAAGGGAACTGTAGGCAGATAGGACAGAACAACTAATGTTATAACAAACAAAACAAAAATGGTTCCCTATTTCATGTGCTCATAGCTTGACATGATACCCATTTGTACTGTATTCCGGTTCTTATTCATGCTGTTCGGAGAAAACAATACAAAAGGCTGTGATTCGTAATAATAGTGTGCCTTGAACATTGCAATAATGTTAGTCGCGGGCAAAGCCCATGAAGTTTGTTGTCCAGTGCATAAAAACTTCTACATGATCGCGGCTCATGCGACTAAGACTTCAGTTGGTTGGGATTAGAACTTGACCACAGGTCCGCAGTGAGAAGTGCCATCAGTCAACTAGTAGGAGTTCTCTAAACAGAAAAAAAGATGCATTCAGTCAGTTAAAGAGTGTTTATTTACAAAGACACACCCAGAAGCTAGTTTGTTTTGTTTGGCAGCTTCGGACACGATCGATAAAAGCAACACGCAGTGGAACGACATTTGTACATACAGTTACTTAGGGGAGTTTTCACTGTGGATTCGATTGCAGTCCGAGCATAACCTTACTATTCTCGTACACAATTAGAAAGTAGGATATCAATATTCATTGAACAGAAGTGACTAGAATGGAGGATCAGTGAACATTGTAACTAATTAAGGAATGAGTGTATCTCTTCAGTAAGTTCTTTTAAACTTACGTGCCTAAAGAACACATCCACAAGTTTCACATATCAGTACATATTTACATTCCATAAGTGGTCGAACCGATTTCACTAAGTTGGAATGCCAAGCCTACGCAAATAGATTTGGGTTTATCGTTCGAATAAAGCGTACACTATATACGAAACAATGCAGACAAGCTAATCAGGCTCCAAATATAAGCGGTTCTAGAAGAGTGACAAAAAGTAGGGAGTAACTTCTCTATCGATTATGTGATACTGAGAGCGATGTTGTCGAGGATGTTCTATGAGTTGCAGCTATTCGGTGCGAAATAAATTAATTGGTTTGTTTACATGGGATGAGTCGACAGGCTACGGCACTTAACATCATATAATTAGAGTGATGAGAATGAATGTGATTGTATAGATTTTAGCTACAGGGGTCAGTGATTTATCAATGATCCCCACATAATCCTTTTTATCTGTCAGCCAGTGACAATCTGCTTGCAATTCACGATCTTTTGAGCTCCTTCGAGTCAGTGATAACCACACGATTCTTGAATCATATTTCATGAGGTTTTGACTCAAAGTATCTCAGACACTTTAAACACAGAACTGATCGTTCATGACCCCTTGTATTCTCGATACAGAAAACAATGAGTGGCGATCACTCTGTGGAAAATTTCCGGGTCGCCTGCAGTGTGACAACCGCTCTTCTAGTGAGGCCCATGAGGTCACAAAAACAATCAGATGTAGAAATCCCAGTGTCTTCAGCATTCGTCTACTGTAAACGGACGTTAGCTGGGTCGCAAGATACAATACTGTTATATGTACTTTTGGAAGAGACCCATTTGTGAAAAATGTGGGCTTCGACCGGACTCGAACCATCGACAGGAGTAGAGTATTCAAATAGGATAAGTGTTTTTGTAGCGGAGCTATGGTTTCAGGCCTACAGCTTAGGAATTTCACACTTAGACTCGGTTACTGATCTAATCCATTGTCTTATATGAAATCCATCAAACGATCCACTAGATCGATTGCCCCGGCAAGACTTCTCAAGCAGTTTACGATGGAATTTGCCAACGCCGCCGTTAAGCATAGAATTTGCATTACTACTACGTAGTTTGGCAGATTAGTTAACTTCAGAACAGACTCAGTTGTGACTGTCGCCAGTTCGAATCCAACCGAATTTTAGATGTGTCACAATTGGGTCTGTTCTAAAATTAACTAATCTGCCGAACCATTTATTGATACTACTGTTATGTATGCATTACTCAATGGGTTACAGGATAACTGACAACGATGTCATAACATCCTATGTTAAATCTGTGCGAACAGATTTGGCTTACACACTAGACTGATGCTCAATGCGGACAAATCAGCAGATGAGTGAAATGGGTCGAGATTATTTGCACTATCGAAAAGAAGTTGGAAGAATGAACAAATTTTGAACCACACGTGGCACGCCTGCGCAAGAAAAACGTCAATGATTACAAAAAACGAGCAGATTAATGCCAGAGAAAAGTACACTTAGTGTTGTATGACAGGCAGTTTCGTTGTGAGTAGTATACTACTCACAAGTAGTATGTTACCCACATGCGACATTCAGGAACAAAAGGGCAAGCTGCGAACGCCAGGAAGACGCAGGACAAGAAGAGACTATCGAAATAGTGTGTACGCGCTATGGTAGAAGTTCCACCAAGGCGAATGACAATGATGTATGTGAATGCATGTTTAACTTGCAAATGAGTGTACGCGTTTGTGGTTTGATTTTTGACATGACCTATACGGGCGTTTGCGCAGTGAAAGGATTCTCGGGCCAAGCGTTTTTTGCGGTCACAACATTAGTATCATGTAAGTCGATGGAACGAACGAAGGAGTCAGTACTACATCGTTCGAACTAGAGTAACGATTGGTATAACACAGAGGCTGGTACTATAGATTATCTGAAGGAGGCATAAGTGAAAATTATGTAATGATGGAACAATTTATGAAATCCCCAGAAAACTACATTCAGAATAATCCACAACACAAATTTAAAAAAAAAACCCCAGACACGTTCGACGCCAACTACAAGGCCAGCATAACGTTTTCGTTCTTAGTTGCAGCGACTTGATAAGTAAAATCCACATTAAAGTGTACGTTTTCCATATCTGTTCGTCTATGCCCGTTGCTACTTTAACCATAAGCTGATACCGTAAACCGTCTTGTTGGTGATGGGTTGTCTTCCGAACTGGCTGGTTAGCTAGAAATAGCATCCTACAGACCGGACAACAGATACTTTCACTTACAGTGTACTAAGCTTATTTATTCTTTATGCCGTTTACCATGTTGTCCTTTGGCCAACTGCCGTACCAGAACCAATGAACAAACATCGGTAGGACATTTGCATCTATTTGACTCGTCTATTTGTGATACGGCCGGGTCACTAGCTAGTATTAAAGTATGCATACAGAAACTCAGCAGGGGATTAGGTTTGTCTTCATGGAATGGTACGCGGCACATTATCCGTATGCCATAGTACAGCTGTACAAACAGTCACAAAAAAACAAGATCAGAATGAGCTCACGAGAACGCATTTGATCTATACAAGGATTCCTACATTCCGATATTGAAACCTACAATACGTCGGATTATACATCACCTAACTACATATATACTAACGCCAGAACGAAGCATCAATACAGCAGTCTATAGTGATCAAAATCACGAGAAACGTTTACAGATGTCCTTCTAACAGATGTTTATATGAATCGCATACAAAAGATAATTGCAATAATCGATAAACTCAAATAGAGTAATCTTCCAACATGTCAGAACTCTTGTTGTTGAAAAAGCGAACGAATGGTTTGTAGTGGACGAAATAGTCGTCCATAACTGAAACGAATTTATCATACGTCAACTTTGAAAATCGTCAATCAAAGCGGTGTCCAAAATCCTCTCACGTTCTCTTTTATCACTACAGTCGGAAAAAGCAACCAATACATTTGTTGACATTACGTTTGTTTGAAATAAATGGTCAAATGCGTTCTATCATCGATTTCTGTTAACTTAGGCTTAATGAGACATTATGAGTTTCAAAGGGATGTTTAAGAAGTTGTATGTGAAATATGATTTATTTTCCTTTCTAATCTACGACCTAATGACAGCAACCGACGGAATGGTGCTGAGAAACAGAAAGTTATTGTCTTAGAATGGGGCTAACGGAAAGAGAACAATGAAAAGGGCAGGAGAGAACATAAAAGTTTACTAACTGGTCACTCAAAGATATGCCATCACCACATACAGAGACTGCCTTGTGGTTGGTTATAATAGCACTAGCAGGTAGAGCTATTTAAGTGAAGGTCACCCACCCGCTGTACCAAACGGTGCTGATATGCTCATGACTTCCAAAACTAGCCAGCCGACAGACACACTTATTCCATTCTACTATAACTTTCAACTTTTATGTAATTGATCATGATTTAATACACAACGATTATTTGCTTGACAAGACAAGTGTGTGTGCGTGCGTAACGTGTATGATTTTATATAGTCCAGAATGACTCTTGAAATTGTTGTCGGATAAGATACCGGAACAGTAACCTCTCAGCTGACGACAGTTGAAGTGCACTTCAAACGCGCAAGGTGGGTTTGTCTTTGACACTTGTAGTATTCCAACAGTGTATTGCGCGCGAACAGATGAAGAAGACACCATTAAGCCCCAGCCAACCGAATCCGATGATAAGATGCAATCGATGGAAGCCATTAGATCTGGGACTGCAATGTCTGAAGAAAACTAGGGATAAATATCGACAACTGGCTGCTCACTCCAAGCTAAAACGAGAAGCCGAACGACAAAGAATCATGGCTAACTTACTCCAGTTTCATGGTTTTCAAGGTGATGTGATATGAACCGAGTTGTGTTGTGGACAGTAAGTCCGATCACTTTATATTGTTTGTGCTCGTGAGTTATAGTTTGTTTCCATTCCGTTAGTGTGGATGGAAACAATCCGCCTCGGATTGCTAGTTTGCACTGGTTACGGCCGCAAGGGCTCAAAATGGTGTTTGTAATGCTTCTTTATGATCATCCCTCAAGCCGACACTCTATGACCGGTTTCGTTCTTGTTTGGGCTCTTCAGGTAGATAGTCTGAATGAGGGATCGAACCGAGTACCGCTCGCGTTACGAATTAGCACTACTATCCGCTTGGCCCTTAGTTCTATGAGCATTGTTTGTGAAGGGGGAATATGTATGTAATTGAGTTCCATTCTAATAACATGCATGATGACGATACGCTAGAAGTTAGTGGACACGTGAAGTTTTGCGATGCTGCTTCAGTCGATCTGTAGTGGCTATCGCACGTACATTGTTTATACAAAGCTTTGGTGGAAACAGCACTGAAAAAAAGTTTTGCCTACTGAAAACAAATATGTGAATAATTCACTTTAACACCTGCAATTTTACGCTGGTTGGAGGTATGATATATGACTGATTACAGCGTGAGTGCAACACTTGACTACGAGATCTACTAGTTCTTCAAACATTTTCTTGCAATATATTCACACTGTACGAATATATGCGCGTTGGATATTTGAGATAATTTAGAAGCATGAACAAATATGCACACATATACAGTAAATTATATCTTAATACGCACAACTTTCGTGTTTGTGACACAGAACCAGTATGCTTGTTCATCTGTTATCCACTTGACTAATACTTAGTGCATTGTGTTATCACACAGAGCTCATTCAAACAGATATGCGAATGTCATACCATATCAACGTGACAGAGAGTACGGGGTGAAAAGTCGAGGTGATTTTGTGGAGCGGTGTTAAATACGGGTTAAGTATCACCAAAACGAATGAACTGATCGGGGTTATTTGATGACCAATCGTCCATCTGGATATGTTCTACAATAAACGACGATGGGTTGCACTGTTGTTCATCAGCCAAATTGCTGCCTTGTTCCACCGAATTGATTGGCCACTTGGGTACCGAGTCGTTTCACCAGCACGACTGTCATAGGAATTAGGAATGAACTGATAGACAACATAATATTAGATGAGTCTATTATGTTTGTCGGTTCACTGTTGAATAGCCACAGCTTTAAATTCTTTGAACTTCATAAAGTATTTCGCCTACTGTTTATCCACAGTCGCTGGATCTGAGTTAATGACCAGCTGTGAAAACCCCCTGCATGAATTTGATCGATCAATCGTACCGGTTGCGCGAATGTATTGTTTGTCTTGTGAAATGCGAAGTCTAGTCTGCTTGTAATCCATACCTATCTACTTTAGTTTGAACAAGACCTATCGAATTCGGGATAAAATTAGTAATTATTGTAACCCTTTTTGCAATACAGTATACATATTTAATCCATTACATTTGACTGTTGAGTCCTTCAACTACGCATCACTCAAGTGAGAAAACCCGAGTCTACTCGTGTGGAATTAACACGGGGGGTAATGTGGCACTACTGTAACTCACCAGTTACTCGGTTGCATAATGCGTATGTAATAATATTACATTTTAAAATTTAACAGAGGCTCGCTTGCCATAAACAGATGTGCGGGGCTAGTTACTAATCAGGCTTCATAGGCACTACTGGAAATGTTGTCGAACGAGCACAAAAACTTCCACTTACTACGTTCATGTGACTGGGATGTTTAGTATCAAAGTAAATGGAAAAGAGCCGACAGGTTTCTCATGTGATGGAGTACAGAAACCTTGAGTAAAAACCTTTCGGATGATCAGACACCGATCCCATGGTCACCAGCGACTCGAAGAAGCATAAAAATTTAGAAGAGCTGCGCGCTGATTAACCCTTCCCCACAGATAAAAAAAATGTTCAAGACTCTAAAATGGTCACCAAAATCCTACAAGAGTGACCTAAGAATGGCATTAATTACAGACCGAAAACTGTCTGATATATCCAGTGATCTATCGGTTCACGTCGAGTGAACAAACAAACAAGAACACTTCGCCTCGAGGAGATCCAACACCAAACAACATCAACAGCCGCACATTAATGGCTAACAGCGGAGCCACACAAGTATGAAAAGAAGAACAAATCGCAGTTTGAAGACAAGAAATTAAGGAGGCGGAAAAAACCATAGATCTAAACAGAAGCAATCAACAATAGTGCTTAAAGCATACACACAAACAACCTAGATGCAGATGAAAGTAAGATTATATTGCGACATCCACCACTCCGCTTGTGCTTAATTAACAAACGGACCAGCCAAATAATACTCACAATCACATCACAGAACACTATAAGTCGCTATCTTTCCTGACGTACCCAATCACCGCCTCCTGTAATTCATGCAGACATGAAGTCGGAGAATGATGGTTAATTAACTAGCTTCTGTTTTCGTTCATCTGTACCGGGGCAAAATTTGTACATCTCGAACTTTACATCAATCGACTCAAGTGTTGACAGAGCGTCAGATGTGACAAATACATGGTTCAACCGCTTACGCTTATGTGTATAAAAAGCGTAGACAAATGTATTCTTCTGATCCATACTATGAAGTATATTTACTTTCTAAACTCATCACTGCTTCCTTGTCAGCGTCACTTGATGTATGCAGTTGAATGCAGACATCAACGGTATAATATTTGATTGATCATGTTTTGTAACACCATGCCAACGTTATGTTGAGGGTGGCCTAATGCATACGCCCATTAAGACTAAAAAATACTTTTATCGCCGAAGATAACCTAGATTGATAAACAACGCCATAGCGTCGGATATACTAGCCTTTATATCATTTCCTGTCTCTGATGCCGCTTACATAATTTCTCAGATACACGAACGAGTCACAAGTCTCTATAGATCTAACATCAAATTTACATAACCACTGAGACACTTCGAAAGTATCCTGTACTATGAGGATAAAAAACACACCTTGAACTGCTTGGCAGAACAAGAGATAATGCATAATGTGATCCACACTGCAGGAAAATTACGAAACAGCACCATATCGTCCGCATAGGCAAATTTTCACCAGGTAAGTGATCAACACTAGCATTCTGTCAGCGTCATAAACTGTTTCGTCTAAGATAAAATCGAGTAAAAACGGTGATAACAGATAGCCTGAAAATATACTGCTATTGGTGTAACGCCCGGTAAACGGGTTCGATATAAACTCCACGTTATAAACCCATACTGGAGTGGGAATAGTACTAACACTAGAAGAATCGCAAACACTGTGAATAGGGAGAAAGAAACACGAGTTGAATAAAAACAGCGACAAAGCGGCCACCAGTGACATATTTTTGCCTACCCACCCTGCTGGATAAAACAAACAGTGTGACTCAGTTTATACTGCATGCCGATAGATACAATGAGGGATCACTAATACATCAAGCTATGATTATATGTGGGCTAATGACACAGTCAGAAGACTTGAACCGGAGAAACAGAAGAGCAATCCAGTATCGCAAGGTAGTGAACAAAAGTTGGTGCTGATTCTACAGAACAGGGGTTACGACTTCTTTCGATCTCCAACCTGGAAAACCGGAACATCGTAACTCGTCATACCCTTGTCAATTAGCTTGCGACCCAGTCAGTGTGATCAACAGACGATCCAGTTTAGCTTAAGGGCGACTGACACCCGCGACTCATTACACCGTGTCAAAGTCCAGTCTCTTTGTGAACAAAATTAGCTTGAGATGGCCGAGCAACAAGAAATCGTCTGCGGAGCAAACAGTATGTTTATCTAACAAGCAGGAGTGACAATCGCCACAGGCGGATCCTACAAAAGGAAGTAACATAAATCAGATCGGGAAAGTATTCACAAAACAAAACTCACACTTATGGGCGAAACGGAGAAACAACGAGACTGTCTTTGCGGGAACTGACAACGCCTTGTACCAACGACCGGAAGGAGGAAGATATTGTGAGAAGTCCTCAATGGAATCCAATGTTTCTGAAGATAAATGCAATGATGGTTGCCCTCCCATCGATTCGGATGCATCGGAATTTTTGGTCACCTCACTGACATCATCATCGCCTCGACTAGTATCATCTCCTTCATCGTTTGTGCTATTACGATTATTATCTTCATCTTTTTTGTCCAACAAAGAAGCCAATGCAGCAGCGGCTGTTAAAGCCACACGTCGATCGAATGGCTCAGCAAAATCGACGATCACACGTAGAACAGTGTTAGCATCAGCAAAGATGACATTACCTGGATGTGCGAGAAAAAATTGGCAGAAAAAACGTAAACTTGAACTTTCTTTTTTTCCCGGCAAACTGACGAAAATACCCCAGGCTAAGGATGAATTAAGTCATGTGCACTAGTTTTAATCATAGTTGCCACTGGACAACAAACACACTGAAGGAAGGGAACTATCACAGAGATACTTTGTACACCATAATCACTATCACAGATAAACTACTATCCTAAATTCACATTTTGGATTACCACTAGTCAAAAACGGGTTCAGGAGACACAAATTCCTCATAAGCAGTCACTCTCGGGTGTGTAGTCAAGTATCTACTGAACAAGAGTGACTAATTTAGAAAAATATTACCAGCACAGTTGATAGGACTAATATATATGTAGGAGGCCTCTGACATATGATTGTATTTATAGCAGTGTTGTCAGAAACACAGTGGGATTAGTAGTTGGATATAAGAGAAGATGGGAAGACACGACAGTTAAACTTCGCACTTTCGATGCTGATACTGCGTTGCCGATTTAGTCAAGTATTGAGATTTCCGTGTTGCGTCTTGAAACTGGATGGCATAATTTTTCGAATTTCCGCTGCTTTTCCGGAACTAGAAACAAACTTTCAAAATAAAACTCACCAAAACTTTCAAGAGTCTGCACGAACCTTGCATAGATACTCACGCAAACAAAGGCATGAAAAACTGATCTACTTGGTTACCGTTGTAGTGTGCCCCAACTAAACTATGCTATTGGCCCACAAAGAAAACAGGACTAGATTATATTACCCCGCAACGGTTTGAACAGAAGTGGTGGATGACTTGAGGTTTAAGCTTACAAACTTCATGTGTAAGATAAGTTACTTGGCACAACGCAACTTAATGATCTGGTGCAGCGCAACCATTCGTTCTCCATCATTACGATAACAATGAAGGTACTACCGGATGACAGAACAGGGAAAATCGAGGAACAGACTAATCAAACAACTGGTGCAAACGTATGCGCGTCGTTACAGAAAAAACGTGAATAAGATGACAATGTGAACGTTAAACAATGTTCAAGGCTGAATACTAGAAGCACAAATTCTTCAAACGGAAGTCACGTTGACCAAATGTCCACTCGATCATAATGAAGGAAGCAATTAGGTGCTGTTGCGGTTTTTATCACGGTAAAGGTCGATTGCATACTTTTGCAGTGAATAGTTCACACTAATTTGACTGATTAAGAGACAGTTCCACAGACTTCCGTACGTTGATCGAAAAATATTGGACATTTAGACAATCTATTGAAACGTGGAGGGCGAACAATCTTTGGTGTACCGCAACAACTTTTCTGAGAAGACTGAGATAATACGAAACTTCCAGGGATGATGACAGTGGGTATGGGTGAAGGGATGAGGTAAATACTTGAATGTATATAGAACTGCTTGTATTCAGTAAAAGTTATCCGGATGATCGATAAAAAAAAAGAGAGTCAGCAAGTGAAAGTGTAGAGAGTCGAAAGCTAGAAGCGTAAACAATTCATGCCCCGTGCGGAAATCAACTGTTCCAGTCCATTTTCTGTCAAAGCGGATGAATGACCAAATCTATGTTCATCGGCTAAACAGTTCAATATATGAAAACCAAACAAAAATTGAGTATAGGTTTAATTTTTACTAATAAAAAGTTCAGTCACCTTTAAGCACTTAAGAACTAGTGACCAGCATCCTACAAAGTTGATCGCATAACATCTCTTTTCAAATCTCTGATAAGATGTCCACAAAGTTTGTCCATCATTGGCACACACTCTAATATCATTCGATTCAAACGTGAAGTACACAATTTCTAGACATTTTGATTTTAACGTATTTTCATCAGTTCGAACGAAAGGCAACGAAGGGGACTATCATGGTTACAGAACCACATACAAATGGCTCTCTAAAAAGCTTGACGTTTACAGAGTGGAGTAACTCTAAGCAGTCCATTTTGATTTGTGAATAACACGTGTGGATGAGGAAAATTGGAGACATGGCCATCTTACAGGAACATAAATGTGTATCAATTTAAGCCAACCTGATCATACGAGTATTTGTCCGGAATTTAGCCCCCCGTTTCTGATTGGTCTATTATCCTCCAGTGCACAATATCGTGACCTAACACTGACCGTCACCTTAAAACATACCAATCAATGGTCTCACATAAACAGGGTATGCACTGTACTGCACCTTGGTTTGTCCGGCGTTCAATAAAAATTATGAATAATTACAGTGTGATTCTCGGTTGATCACACGGATAACGAAACCGATAATGTAGCCAGCACATGACTTGGGTGTACATACGTTTTTCAACGTACGCATGACAGAAAATAGTGTTATAACCTGAGTTTAGTCCGTTTAACGAATTTCCGCGCGGCTAATTGTTACGATCAGCAAAAAGAATACGCTTCGAAGTAGAAATAATGAACAATGCAAGAGGGTTAGAAAGCATGGCACACCGAGTCACCATACTTATGGTTGGTTACGGATGACTGAAAAAATAATCTCTATCGCTTTCACCAAAAGTTGAAACATTAAAACGGAATTCGATAACGTTGCTTCGCTGGATGTTTGGTCTGGAGCCGCTGTAGATAAATACAAATGGTAACCCTTGAAAAATGATACTTGTTCCAACGCGAAAGTAATCCCTTTTCAGTTTACTGTCACATGACTGTGGGGCTACAGAAGAGGTGGAGACAAACAGGCTGTCTAAACTGGGACAAAGACGTTCAGTATAACGCGGCACAAAGCGGTGACCTTGCGTCTGTCAGCTGATAATATCACTAGCCTTGGGGCTAGATGCAACGACAGAAAAACCTTTTGAAACTTAAGCCGCTGCATTTCCACATCTAATGAATGTGTTTACTAACAGGATATAAAACTATCGCCATTTTCATGTGCCATCAACGACATCTCTCTTGTAGTTCCTGTGCAATTGTTTATTATCAAGGTGTATCTTCCTAGTATTCCGTTAAATTTATAATCAGTTCAAACAATTCGTACAAATGATCACATAGACTGTATTGCACATGTGACTGCTTAGCCAAACATACATCAAGATCTGTAGACAATACCATTTTTTAGATAGAATCTGTGGCTACTGGAATCTTTTTGATTGTTGGATAACTGTTTTGATGTATTCTACACACTCTGTCTCACTGTAAATGACCGATAACACTTTTCTCAAGCAGCGATTTGAATTGTCAGTGAAAGCATACACCTTCGATGAAGCATGGAAAAAAAACATGATCAAGCCATGCATCTAATCTAGTTGTGAAAAGGACTATATCAATCAGATCCATGCAAGTGGGAAACTTAGTACCAAAGCAACTAAATTTGTCTGTAACAATGTATGGAGAAGGGACTAGTGTAAGGATCGACAACCAATGACTTGAATCGGGCTCTTCGTTCTAAAATGAAATATCATCGTCGACCGTTCGGTCTTGAAGCCAAAAACCCCACCGGTGCTCCACAGTATTTTCACATACAAGCAACTGTCCTCAAAAACAAAATATACATCAACTCGATTAACTGATTTCTATTTACATGGCATTGTATTAGGCGTCATCTAACTTATCGCTTAACATTGAAGAAGAGCTCATGCAGAAATAAATATCACGTCAATGTGTTTCATTTAGGATTATACAACTTCGGTTCGATAAAGCAAACAATATAATTAATTCACGTTTTGCTGTTATCAATTTCTTTTACTAGTCACGGTTTCATGTTTCCAAAAGTAGGAAGCACCTTCTCCTAGGAGGCAGCGTGAGAACACAAATAGGTTGATAACAGAAAACTAATCAGGACAGGGGGGAACACGCTTTAAACTCTCGAAAGTGAGGATCTATGATTCAACCTGATGTTGATAAGCTCATATGTTCAGTCATCGTGCTGGTTCTTGAACGTGTATATCATTGTATATTGGACCATACTAAATGTGTCTGATTATTACTGTTCTGATTTTAATGTTCGTGTAATACAAGTGAAACGGGGGAAGCGTTGATGTTGCGGTTAGTGAACGAAGGGATTTGTGTGATAAGTTGAATAAGTTTAGAAACCATCGCTAAACACGAACACGACCCGCTGTGAACTCAGTGAAATGACATTTGGCTCCTGTCCAGAAGTAGGTTGTCAGCCACTGGTCCGATGAATACCAAAAAGTGAGGAGAAATCATGTCAACAAAATAGCGAAACTTATAGGTAGGTAGATTTATAAGTAATACAAAATTGTAAAAACCAATAATGGGACAGCTTGGATATACGAATTCGGAAATGAGATGAACCTACATTTACTAAGATGGCTTATAACTCAGGTTTAGAGATGAAATATCATGTGGAATGTTTAAAAACTCTGAGAAATGAGTGGTTCCCTTTGGAATCGACACGCGTAACTAATTCGCCACCATGATTCTGTGGTACGTAAGGGAAGCAATAAAGTTGAGTGTCATCACCAACAATGTCTTTGGTTTGCGGCGTTTCTTGTAAAAAATTATTATCCATAGTTGAACAATCAAATCACTCTATTTCGGAAGTCTGCTCATCAACGAAGATGTATTTGCATATATCATCATAGACATTGGAATGTCTTTACTGCTTGAACGTCCAAGAACTTCACTGCGACCAATCTGGCACCTTAACTGTGTGTTCCTCAGCGCCTGGCCGCATCGACGCACGTGACAAGACAACTCCCATACACGTATTAGACAGTTTTCAATGACTACAAAATGGCCCACGTTGCTGTCTCCTCATTCGATGTTAGTCTACATTCTATCATAACTGGATTTCTACTAGTTGTTAAAGTTCATCAAACAGAGCTAGTGGAGGTTCGAACTAAAAACCGTCATGTTACAAGCATGGACTGTTGGTTATTAAGAGCAATGCTTAAGATGAAAATAATGATACACGATTCATCAAACAAAATAGCCCCCCAATTAGAATATGACGAGTAAATAGTAATGAAAGGTCACATTCATGCTCATTTCTCTGTACGCAATTGTGACCAGTATTTCCACTTTTAGTAGATGGTCATATCAGCACCTCTTTACTGTCTGTTATCACTTTGTTATGCAAAGATGTATCTCAACAAGAGAGAATGTTCTTTAAACGATGAACACTAAAGAGTGGCTATTCTTGGCTGTCATATGTTGATGAAAAATATCAAATCGGATAATTGGCCCATTTCGATCAACAACAAACGTGGTTCGAATAAGCGGTTTCTACTGTAGTTTGATAATGAACGTGAGATATGCAAAAAGGGAAGTGGGGAGAGTAGAGAATGACCTACATTTGTGTTGATGAATTAATTGAAATTCCAAATTAAGAGAAATCACATGACAAGCTGCTTTATTGAGGGATAACACACGGCAATTGAATTGATAGTTATTTAGGCTCAAAAGCGAAGTGAGCTATCAGTCATTTCTGATTATACAGATAAACCACCAAAATCCACTTAACTTTGTTCGTACATTTGAGAAGGTCACATGATTACACTAAAGCGGAAAATCAGAAACAGAGCTGACATGTCACTTACAATACACTACCTTATCAAACCAACATGACACACATAATTATGAAGGCTTTGAAACTTTGAAAATTCAGTGCTATAGATTATTCACTCAAAAACCTTCGTCGAGAACATCTTTCCACTGGATAAAATTTGCATATGCTTTTCTTAACTACTGCGCATATTTTATGCACGGACCAAAATCGATCAACCACTCCGGTGGTAGTCAGTGGGATAAGTAGTTTACTCCCGTCAATCTCTTTCGGAGCTGGTAGGGATGCCTGCCAACTTGCAGGCTGAACAGAAAATTGTTGATCGATTGTAGCACATGAGAAAAAGGGAACACTAAGCTGGTTCACATACTCTATTGCTGTCTAGACGATCGCGGCCCCAAACTAGCATTTGAAAGCCGTAGGCTCGATTCTTCGTCTGGCGTAGTACAGACAAGAATCAGCAAGGTAGAAACAGATGCCCATGACATTTCCGGTGATCACTCGGACGAACAGCCACCAAGATACACAACTGTAGTCGACCCAGTCGTTTGTCCTATCCACTAGTTAGCCAAACCACAATGCTGATATTCAAACGAAGTCCATCAAAAAGTATGCAACACACCGTAACTAAAGCGGCCCCAGTAACAGTCCAAATGAGGTCAGTTATAACTAGCACAGTCAATTGCTACTAGCCTGACCAGATAAAGTTCATGTTTTTCTTAGTCGTCATAGCGATGATCAAGGGTTGAAAGGACGCTCCTCTTTCTTGATGTTCTCTCTCTCTGAGGCCCAGAAAGTAGGGCTGTGGTTCAAACACACAACCGGGCCACAATAATAAGTCTAACCAAACGCTACTTACTCATCGGCAAATGAAACCTTCTGCAAACCAGTGCTTAACGTTATACATTTCTGCTGTCCTCCAAAGACGAAACCACGCAAAGAGCGGTGGGTTTGTGGGCACAAGTCAAGAATTGAAAACAGTGATTTGAATTCCGAGTCTTGCGAAATGACAATTGGATGCATCGCCCCATCTCAAACAACGGAGACACACGAACTAAGGTATGATTTAAGTTATGGTTGCAGACGGGAGCTATCGCATATTAGCCTTCATAAATCCTCTTAATACGGTGTTTCTGAAACATGTATGATGCTGTTCATAAAATTCACATGTACACACGCCTACAGAATTAACCGTTCTATAAGAATAAAGCGTATATTTGCTTTGGTGTACTCGTTAGTCGCTTGAAAGGGGTTGGATCTACTTACCAAAGTTTACCTCATAAAGACACAAAACGTGAGAGCACACACGACGAAAAGCAGAGCTAAGTACACACGTACATGATGCGTCATTGATCCACTCGATGTTGATAGGATTGTAGTCAGCAAGCCAGGATAGGATCTCCTCCGTGCTCAGATTGTGCGTTCCCCAGATGTGGAGAGCACATTCCCTATGACCTTCCGCCAACATTGTCGTTCGACCGTCTGGAAAACCAAGATGTTTATAAACCTTTCGTGCAGCCGCCTCGGTTACGCCGGAGGTTGAACCGCAATTGCAATAATCCGTCTACAAAAAAGAAAAATATGTGGACCTTTAATTTGGACACAAGATTAACGTCCTCTATAGATGGTTGACTGGATACTACTTGGGTAGAAATATTCGAGGTGAACAAGGTCCAAACCTACAACTAGCAACTCAGTGTTTGTGCGTTAGGTTTGTATGGCTACCCGATTTCAGGTATAGTCAACGTGACGTAAACACCATTAGAAAAACGCTGTTTGGCAATATTTTGCGATTAAACATGCGAAAACGGCGTTATTTTAGATAGTTAAAGCACTGACATGCAGTTAAGGATTTCGACTGCTAATGACTGAACATCACTCATACCTAATCGCGGTTTTTGCTTCCGGTCAAAGTTTCTCTGTTAACCGCTTTTGAAAAGATGCACTACAAACAAGGTTAGATCTTGCTAAGATCTATCAGTAGCGCGTATGTTTGTTCAGGCCATTGCGCCAGTAAACTCGCACTGGTCAAGATGAAATCAGCACACATAAAAGCATAACCACAATCACTTATGAGTAGTGTTTAGTAATTTGAATAATAAGAGTTTTGTTTATGACGAAAGACGGTGTGTACAAAAGAGACAATATCAGTTCGATGTGCAAGCACATTAGAGCGCTGCTATTTTGGGTGATATGGGACACCAGTTTAGTAAATATATGGCTCAGCACACCAAAAGATGTTTGATGGCACAAACCATATCTACAGATTTGAGCAGCCGGCGGTGATGACAATAACGAACGAAATGGCAGATTTGAAGCCGGACTAAGCGCAACTTCTAAACAAATCACTTTTGATTGCCCAGTGTCAGAGCAAACAGCCCTATTCACATAGATTCGGAAGTGCAGTATTCTCACACGGATGGCCTTGACGGATCGGTTACCTGACACGTAATCACTCATGTGAAAGCTTTGATCAATGTTCGTTTCAAATCATATGAGCGACCTCAATTATGTTGACCATGCGCGTTTCATCACAGTTTATCCAACGCACGTGGTATTCTAAGATGATTTTTGAGGGCTATCGTAATGTTCGGCTAACAAACCTGATCCTTAGCAGTCAGAAACAGAATAATGGCAAATTTGTAAGAAAGAGTCCCCATCTTATGAATGTCGGTACCTTTCTGGCAACGACACTGTTACATGTGGGCGCATTTTTAATCGGTTACCGCGATGCATAACGTGCAGTGCAACAGACACTTTATGAGCAAACAGAGTGAGTGGCCGAAACTGACTGGACCGTGATTACCTGTCAAGAGAACGAGCCCTTCTCAAGCAGAGGAGGTAAGACTGTAAGGATATTCAACCGATCAGCCTATTTGATACAGATCAATTAAGGGAACCAAGGCTGGTATAAAAAAATAGGAGCATGTGTACACCTTTCACAGGGAGGTATCAGATCACCCAACCTTGAAACAAGGTAGATCGCACACACAGCAACACTGTTAGAGAGGTAGTATGCGTAACAATTATAAAGCGACTCGCGGTATTTTGGTCTCATATCGACGAAGAAAGTTCCGTCAGTGCCCCAAACGGTACTGTAGCTCGTCTATAACAAAACTGAACAAATATGAAAGTGGATAGTCGTGAAGTGCACAGCTCCTGACACTAACTGTTCGTCAGAAGTATGGGGGAGAAGTGCCGAAAATACGTTAACGTACAGCTTTGGTACATCCCTGTGCCTACACGAATCCAACAGGGCGGAGTGACCCGCCGAATCGGCCGCACACTTATAGACGAGAAAGAACAGGATTGTTGCCGACGGTATGCATGACGATGCTCCAGAATATGACGGGATAAAAACCGATCTATGCACACTCGTTCTATAAAACCTCGTTTGGTCTCCTCCAGTATTTGTTTCCTGGGCTACAATGAGTCGACAAAGTATAATGGACGCCAGAACCTCAATCATGGCTGGATAATTTCCCCATGATTTTCACAACACCTGATTCTGTCTTGCAGCATCGATTAATCCTAATTCAAACACGTTTTCAGTTGTTTACACTAGCTGGGACAACCGAGTCAAAGACTGTATTAATATCGCGCCGCCTTTTGTGGAAAGTACCGGCAGTTGATCCACTGAGTCAGCGGCTTTATTGTATATGAAATGTAATTGTGGACCGGGTTTACACAAGTGGTCTAATTTCCACTGACCATGGCCAGACAGTGCAGGAATGAGGCAGCAACACAGTAGAAGCGGGAGACCAGTCAACTTATTCAGAATGCTCAGTACAAAGAAGGGGGCAATATGTAAAGCAATACCATGCGAGATGTCTAAAACGTGACTTGTCGCGAACTAGTGTGCAATTTGCCTTACTGATACCTGAGGTGACGCGCAAGCGTTGTGGATTAGCTTGAATAGTCCACAAGTATTCCTTGAACCCAAAGTCATTTTCACCTCCGTTAACTAAGCTTTTCGATCGGCGAGTAAGTCACACTTGAGCTTTCTACCAATATTTCTGTTTAAAGTGTATGAAATGTCATAAGGGATAGTTTGTTTGACACCTAGAGGCTTGAAGGACTTTCCTGATATCGATTGTCTGTTGAACCTACAGTTTACTGTGTCGCATGTTACAGTACCTACTACCTTAGTGGCTTGTGAAATGTGTGCTCGTCAGCCGTAACGAGGTTGAATTCTAGGCTAGTTTGGTATAGACTATTTACTGTAAGCATGGTCAATCTTTGAAGGCTCCTGATTGTTGCCGTTTGGATTGTTGACCAGTCAAATTCAAAACGATGCCACAATGTAGAAATGCAAGATTTGAATCTAGGCACGCACTTCAGTAAGAACGGCACTTTTCGACTGAGTCATACCACCAGTAACTAACACCTACACGATCTAACGGAGACGAGTCTCGATATGGAAGAAGGCGGTAAGAGAAGCAACGAGGCCTACAATGTCCAAAATGGTCCGAACATACATCATCATCACAGACAGCAATAAGTCGGTGGTTCTCACTGATGCTCAACTGCTACGCAAACATGAGGAAAAAAGCAAATCCTGTACAGGAAGAGAGAAAAGGAATGGAGAAGGGACCAAACCATTAACAATAACTATGTCTATATTCAATCATTCAACATCTAGGCGCCTACACCTTGCAAACAAACAACCAAGCTGTTAGTGAAAGTGGGGCGTTAACAGCAAGACAGCTTCCTTACGGCTTTCACTGCCCCGCGTCATTAATTGCACTCACTTCACAGACAACCCGGACAAACAACGACAATATTCACGCCACTGAGCTCGATTAGCCGTCACCTCACCTAACGTCTCAAGCCACCGACTCTGTGAGTCGCGAGGTCCCCAGCCTAGGATACGAACCCGACCTACAGTGGCCAAGCCCCTCGGTGCACGACTTCGTTTCTCTATGCCTGGCCATCATATGTCCACCTCGCATTTTACGCCAGTCAACTTCAACGTTAGCAAACAGTGCGCGATGTGGTAGGCGACTAGCTGGCATCCTCAGTACATAGACTAACAATCTAAGTAAACGTAATGTTTGAACAAAGCAGCTCATTTAACATTCTATCAAATACCGGCATTCTTACTCGTTGATGTCATCCGACGCAGGCGAACGAACGCAGACATCGATAGTCAAATACCTAAAGACGGTTCACGTCTTCTACCCTGAACGACCATATTTCACTGTCGTAGAGTAATACAGCCCTCACAGTCGCCTTATATACGCGACCCTTACGCCTTAGAGATGCCTCGCTGACACTAGAGGTGTACTAGATTAGCAAATGCCTTAGGGATGCGCCCCTTCATTTCATTCCCTACATCTTCACCGTCGCCGATGAAGCTTCCGAAGTACACAAACCGGTCAACAACTTCCATAAATTCATTATCCGACATTAAATTTACGTGATCACAGCAGTCAAAAATGGCAACGTACCAACGCATAATCTGAGGATGTGCTCTCATAAGAAGGATAGTTCTCAATGGAGCCCGCCACCTATACTTAACAGCTATGTGGTCTACCTGACAAAGTCTGATTCAGAGAAGGGAGCAATATGTAAAGCAATACCGTGCGAGATGTCTAAAACTAATGCTGGCTAAAAGTAGCTTATACTTAGCGCACAGTTACAACGGTCACTCACCACTGTGATGCTACCCCAAACCTGCAGTCAATTTGGACGCTCGTATCTCTGGCCAGAATGACTGTATCAGAACCATGTGATGACCGAGGGAGAATGGGCAGATTCGAATAAATGACGTCTTTGACAACGACCACACTACAGCATAAGCATATACAACGAAAAGATTTCTGAACAACGGATAACGAACAACAGCATTATACGCGGTTGATCCGGAACTTCCTAACAACTCAAGGCTAACGCATGAAGACAAGGAGACTAGCCTCCAAACAGAGCTTTACTATGTCGCTCAGTCCGAAGATCAGACGTTCGCAAGCTCGTTCATATTTATAGGGATTGTGACCAGCAAGAAAGTGAAGTCAAAATTGTGCCAATCAGAAGTAAAAGGAATACAACGAATCACCAATCAGAAAGGAAGAATGTAGGTGGGTAGTTATTAATAGTAACGAAAGGTTGAGAACGTTCGTGAAAAGCGGAGAATGAGATATCCGCGCGGAATTTGAAATGCAATTAAAACAATAATGTTTTGAGTCTCGGAGACTTCCCCAACACACAGTGTATGCTGTTAATTCCATACGTTAACTACTGTCCTGGATTCTAGTCTCTGAAATGCAGCAAACATCGACATTTATCGGCCCAACGTTTGTGTCCGAACTCATCATAAATGCAAAACATTTCACCGTTAATCAGAAAATGTAATGCTAGCCCGAAACAACAGCCTAAACGAGGCTAGGCACAGTTCAGTCGGCCAATCTGGCCACTTACATTTCCTGTCAAGAAGGCTGCGTGAGAACTATGTGTAAACTTAGTCAGAGAGGCTGAATCTGAGCAAAAGGCGTCCTTGACAGCGTTATCGCTGCAGGTAGTTGGAACATAAGCAGATACAATGAAACATTTTTCAATTTTGGCATTTAGAGATGATTTTAAAAGAGTGGATGACATACGGACTACAGCTAGTAGGAATTCGACCTACCAGTGAGGGTGTGATCCTGGTGGTGAGGACTATGCCTATTGAAGCCTGACTGATGGCAGCAGCTATGAGGCCGCCTGAAATGTACATCCAGCATCAGACAAAGAGCTCGGGTGTCATAAGTGGAATATGTGAACTACAATCCAGGATTATAGCTTCTAAAACGTAACGGGGTCGACTTTTGGTGAGTCTACGGCACTACTTAGAGTGTGAACGCTAAAAGCAGTTGTGGGAACTTGCAACCATCGTCTCAGTTGGGGACGATAGAAGTTAGGGAATTAGGTAGTGACAGACTTATTGGAACAGTGTTACGATGAGTAGATGTTACAGTAGTTGTAGAATGATTACTAAGAATGAAAATCACATGGCCTAAGAGTCGTAATGCAAAGGAGAAGTGAACGGTAATATATTTTCGCCTATACACCTCACTGGATGCAACAGACAGAGTGCCTCGGTTTATAGCATGAAACGGCCGATGTAGTGTAGAACTAACACTAGCAGGTAATCATAGTTGTGCGGACTGACGGACTGTTATGAAGCCAGGAGAATAATTAAAATTCTTAGCCGAATCTTTTGATTGAGGTAATTATAACTCAAGCCATCAGGTAGGTGATGACGCCTTACTTTCACTTACAGCTCGGTTGTTCGTTTGCAAGGTGTAGGCGCCTTGATGTTGTATGTTTGAATGTAGACGTAGCTCTTTTTTAGTGGTTAGGTCCCCTCCCCTCCCTCTTTTTTCTTCTCTCTTCCTAAACAGGGTTTGTTTCTTCTTCTTCATGGTTGTGTGGCAGTTAAGCATCAGTGTGAACCACTGATGTATTGCTGTCTGTGATGATGATGATGATCAGGTGGGTAGCAGTGCACCAGAACAAATATCGTTTATCCCCAGAAAATAAGCCAGTTATTCTCCAAAAGCCAATCTAACGAACCAGAAGACTTTGACCAGTTGACTTCTTAGTATTGCTGCAGCCTCAAAAGACGCTTGGCATGGGAGGTTATTTATTGCACGAAATCCCTTACAAGTTACGTGAAAGCAGAACAACGAACGCGTACAATAATTTGCAAGACAAACGTGCGTCCTCACCCAATGAACAGCTTTGATGATACGTCCCAAATGGACACACAAGGTTCCAACGGTTGCTTCCTGTCTCTCGTCTTCCTGGCTTTGAGATATGCTCTTTAGTTCACGAACGCACGCACCACACTACTCAAAAACCAACGTGTATGTTATACAATAGTATGAGTGGTCATGTAAATATGATTATCACATTGTTTAGTCTGGCTTAATAGATCCCCAAGATGAGTACGCGGTCAGATCATATCAATATCTCCCTCTTCATGACGGTTTTCAACAAACATAGTAGGAAATGTCGTATTCTGTTCTGCTTAATCGATGTATGTGTGATTCAGCCAATAAAGGTATTTTGACTGACTTCTGACAATTTGGGCCTGGCACACAGTTGGGTGACTGCTGCAGTCTCCATACGAACGTTCAAGGTTTCAGCTTCAGATGAGAAATGTTTACCGGTACACTTGAAGTGAACCGGATGGAGTTCAGCCACCTAGCACCCATAAACATTTTCGTTTCTCCGATTGTCTTTGTTGTACAAAAATAGTGTAAAGAATACGTTGATAATCGACTTGTACTTAAGGAACCACTTAGCAAATTCCGGTTCACTTATTCTCACAACATGGTATGCCAGTGTCTTTCAAGTCCCTTGCTCTACGAGCTGTATTTCGAGTAACAAACTTTAGGTCAAGATAAGGAAGTGTTCATGACTGAGAATGGGTGCTAGTTAATTACTTATTCAATTAATTCGAGGTCGATAAAACCCCATTAAGCATCGACAACGGCATAAAAATTATCGTCAGGAGCATGACAAACTTGATCCTAGGGATATGAATCAGAAGCCAGATTTAGTGCCATTCAAGAGAAAAAACTCGGAGTCAACAATATCAAACGTGTAATCAATTAATTACTCACGCTAATCCAATCTTCGAGCTATAACTAATGTTAAAATCATTGCTGTCAGCAAATCATCAGGATGAAGAATAGAACAGAGTTCAAAAATCGCTCACTTGACAAGCACAATAGATCGTCTGTGGTTCAGGACTTGTTGGATTCAGTGTTGCAGTTGGGAAAGAAGCATCCAAACCGTCATGATCCATATTGCTCAAATCCACAGTGACCTTTAGCCCAGGGACGGACACCATAATCTATGAATGAAACGGTAAAATCCCCAGCGACAGTGAGAGATCAAGGAGGTGGTACTTGTACGGAGAGTTACCCCGGTTTACGTCAGTTTATCAAATCTAGAAAAGGAAAGAAACAAGTTACATATAAAAATCGAAACTGGCTCGTGGATTAGTGTCATATCCTAATGTGGTCATATTTTGTACGATAACAAATTGCATCCCGAAAGAACTGTTAGTGTTTTACGACAAACGTCGACAAGGAGCAACATGGTCATCATAGTGACCGAAGCCAACAGACTGTATCAGCGGTGGTTTAGCTCATTCAAACACCGCTTAACTTGCAATTAACGTCACGTGGAAGGCTGGTTAGCCAACCGAAATCCCTAACTCCCATAAATGAAAGTTAGAGACTGTTCAATGATAGAAACTAGGCCAATTCAGAGTCAATAAATCAGACTGAGATGACAAAAAAAACTAATTAGAAGGTACAAGTGTATGCGCTGAGGCGATAATGCAGTTAGCATAAGATGAGGAAGCAAAGTAAATGTGGTACCCGATCTCGGCCTTCCTGTTCAATTTTGTCACAGAAGACATTCTGGAAGGTGCACTTGACGAATAGAGGGAACTTGGTGTTTGGCTTTTTTCTGGTGCTGAGTTGACCGACTTAGAGTATGTGGATGATATTATCCTACTCAGCCCCTCTGCTGAAAACATGCAGGCTGTGTTGGACAAGATGAGTGACCGGACTGGTTTGTACAGGATACGCTTTGCACCTCCAAAGTGCAGTGTTGTTTCAAGACTGGGGCATTTCCACTCTCACCTTCTTCACTGCAGATAATCCATTTGGGATTGTGGACAGTTTCACATACTTAGGAAGCAGTATCTCGTTAGCTTGTAATATTGCTGATGAGATATTAGCGAGGACAGCAAAAGCATGGGTTGCCTTTGTTAGCCTGCTTCATCTATGGCGTCGAAATGACGTTCGGTTGTCGCTTGAAGAAAAGGTATATAATACCTGTGTACGTTCGCGTTTGCTCTTTGGTTCGGAAACATGGCCCGTTCCTAACGAAAATGTCAACCAACTTGCTGTGTTAGATCATCTTTGTCTCCACCAATTAGCCCATATTAAATGGACTGATCGCATGAACAACACAGCCGTTCGCTGGCGCGTATTCCGGAACGCTCGAGATGCGCAGTCAATTGATCAACTAATCGCGTTGCACGGCTTACGATGGTTGGGCCATGTACCCTGCATGCTAGCGGAGTGTTTACCTTACTGGGCATTATAGACTGAGACCACCAACAGATGGGTGAAACCGCGTAGTGGTCAAATAACCACGACGTGGTCACGAAATATGAAGACCTTGACTGCTCCATTGAGCAAAGTGGGTAGGTGTTGTCTGCCTGGCTGGGGTTCTCATGCTTACTCAAATCGCTGGTTGGAAACGGTACTCGAGATGGCAGTGTGCCTCAGTCAATGACGTACCCGTATACATACCACTTCTAGTTGTTCCACTTAGTTTTCTACTATTGCCATTATTTTTGGTACTAGTACTCTATGATCTTTTCAGCGATGTTTCTTTTCCGAAGATATTTCACGTCACTGTTGAGGTAAGTGGAGGCAAGAGCCACAGTACCTTCTGGTCAGGCTCACAAGTGTTATGATGATGAAATGTGACCACCGAATATCTAGTACATACCTCAGATATAGGGTTAGGAGGCGGTCGGCTACTGCACATTCCGTTTATACAACGTTTGTGTCTCTCTGCCACAGAACAGCGAAGAGAGCACCACTGCGCGATAAACAAGGAGCTTCATTTTCACCGTTAGATGGTAGATCTTTCAGACACGTCTTCCAAGAAGTCCAAAGGCAGCAATGGCCTTCAACATAAAAGCACGTAATCACCAATTCAGATAGATTTTTACCTAAGAAGCAGAAGTCTGCGCAAATATCCACAATGTCTCTAGTGATGCGGAGTACACAGGCTTGATACAGCATCTCCGCCTGGAGAAGGCTGAAAGGAAAAGAAGCTTTGCTTGTGGTAATATCCAAACCGAGCTTGGCTGCTGTAGACGCGAAAGCCGTGATCACCCAGTGTAGTTCGCCTTCATTGTGAACAAATAAAGCACCAACATTTGTGAATAGTAACAGAGGAGTCAATCAGCAGAGGCTTGGAGCACTGAGACGCCGAATAGTCAGCAGGCGATTATCCGCATGGTATTATAATTAAACAGTCCTCCGAGTTCCGAAGGGTGATTGTCAGCGCTGCAGTCAAACATAAGCTAGACTGAATTGAGGCTAAGACACAGTCCTACTTTATGCTAGAAACGACTTCGAAATCATTAAAGTTTGATCTGTCCGACCATACCTTTGTCTTCATACCCATATATAACATTTTAGATAAACTGACTAACTTACCTGAACATACAAACATACCGAACACTATCCATACTGTTTCGAAGCCCACGGGATAAAACACCATAGTGAAATCCAGAAACAAAGCGTACGGCGGCTGGTTGCGTTGACTGCAGTTTTCTTGGAGTCAGAGAACAACAAACACCATGTTAATCATACACTTAGATACATGTGCGTTCATTCTTGAAATCAATGACCTATCGGTTCTGTCTATGTGACTTTCCCCGCAGTTAGATGAGAATTGGTATACAGTGTGGTTTGGCGCGAATAGGTTGATCTCCTTTACTCGTGAGCACAGGTAACTTGCCAATCTGATTACGGACCCTCCATTCGGCGGCATAGTAGGCCCGTTTCAACGAAGAGACAATCAGTTGGATTGTCTGCAACGTCGCGATATCCCCTTTGAAAGATAGCTCAATAAATACTAATTTCTTGAAGACTTCCATTCGCTGTGATGCTAAATAAAACTTCTGGGGATACTCATTATTCTCCATAGTCGTCCTACGCGTTTTTAGTTCTTGGTCAAAGCAGTCGGATGTGTAAATGAGGTATGCTCTAGCGAACATCCCGCTTATGTTTCACCGGATTGAAACTGGTGAAATGTATATATTGACCAGACCATACTGATTTCCTAAAAGTGTTGCGCATTACTGATCCGTCGGTCCTTCGTGTGTTGAGTACGACCAGATGAGGCAGGGTATCATCAGCCTTTGGTTCACGTCACCTTGAGGTAGGATGAACGCCGTTAAGCCGCAGGACAAATTATTCTGACGGCTCCCGATTTTCGGAAAAGACCACGGTATCGTTTACATACCGTCTGTAATATGGCAGTTGTGAAATTATATCACCGAGTTGTCCTCCTACCGTTATAATGGGGCCTAATGGACTACCATCGCTACTCCATCGATCTGTCTGCACGGTGTGTTTTGGAAATAGGAAATGACATTCTTTGTACACAGTAAAAGTAAAGTTCGCAAATAAACTGTTGAGATGAGTATAGGGGTATTTTCTGCAACAGTCCATTCACACACGAAGCCAACAGTTTCTCTTAGGGGGACAATGTTAAAGGGTGATTGCACATCTATAGAGCACATGTTTATTCTTGATATTGATTCGATCCAACTCATCCGCAAGTCCATGCGAGTCCTTGAAACTACGTGTGTCAAACCTCTGAATGGTGGGCTTTAAAATTTTGACCAACTACCTAACCAGTTTATGCTGAGGTGGACTACACATGGATAATATCGGTCGAAGTGGTATACTCTACTTATGAGTCTTGGGAAAACCGTACAGCTGAGGCAACGAGCAACCGCCAGGTTCATGCCCCCAAATGCTGAAGACGTTAAATTGGAAGTTTTACGTGTTATTGGTTACTTGGTACTGGTGAGCCAATACGAAACGTCAGCATCTACCAGTGTTCGTCTTTTGACTGTTCAAGTTAGTCAAAGACGACGGTTGTCTTGGGAACTCTTGGTCGGTGAAGTCGTTCCAAATGATGGGGTTCGGCGAATACAACTCCCATTTTTAAAAACGGTTCATTTATTTTGTACACAAATCGAAGGGGATTATGCTGCGTGGAAATGGCCTACAGTCGCAGTAATTTGTAGACTAAGCAAAATGTACGAACACCACATCCGTGAGGAGCAACCTGGGTCTCACCTTGGCCGCAACCGCATTGACCACGTCCTCACACTACTGATATAGAAAGCAAACAGCTTTTTTTGAATACTAGAGAAGGCCTTCAACTTAGTTAACAGAGATGCACTCTGAGGCTGTCTATCACTGAAGGTTATGCTAGGAAAGTTAGTAAACATCATGAAAGCAATTTACTACAAAATCTTGGGCCGATTTAGGTCTGAAAACACCTAAGATGGGGTGCAATTGGGTTGTACAGCTTCCCTCTTTCCTAATCAAGTTTGCCGTAAACAAGATCCTGAAGTGAACATTGACAGACTGCAAACATGATGGTGTGGAACTGCTCGCGGGCTTCGGGACATAGTGTATTCAGACGATATTACTCCAATCTGTGGAGGTTCACAGGAGAACAAAACATCTTATACAGACTAGAGGCTTCAGTTCAGCAGTTTCATATGACTTCTGCATCTTCAATATAGCTGCGCTGCAACAGTCCGATGGCACATTCACGGATGATTTGGAACACACCAACCTGTGTGTCGTTACAGTGCCACTGACACTTTCAAATTGTATCAATGTGTGTGAGAACCCATTGGGATATTCCAAGTCTACCGCACCACACTCTTTGCGAAGAGCATTCTTAGAGACGCTGCACAACCTGCCACGCCCAGGACTGATTGCGGATCGACTTGTCTGGCCTAATATGAATCTTGACGTGCGACAGTTGGCCCAAGACTAATCGATATGCGAACAGCCCGCTGGAATCCATCTAAACTCTCGACGAACGTTCTGAACATGATCATCAGAACCCCGTTGGACCACTCCCATCTTATTGGGACTACACTTACCTCTTCACGCTTATTGACCGATTCACCCGCCGAGCAGAAGCCATACTGCTAACAAATTCAACAACACAATCGGTTGCCTGCGGTTTTATTGAGCAGCTGGTTACACGTTTCTCTTACCCATCGACGACTACTGCTGGTCGCGGTACAAAATTGGGAACAACGTTGTTTTCCTAACTGATCAAGCTATCAGGCGTGCATCAAGCACGCACCACAGCATATCATCCATAAGCGAATGATCTGAATGAAAGCTTTACTGTCAGTACTACTTAGTATTCGTAGCTACGTCAACGGGGATAGTACGTCCCCAGAGTGACCAACCTATGACCGCCCTCTTGGCCTGTTAGCTGACTTTTTCCAACCGACAAGTAAAGCCGTTGTCAACACGCAGGACTACGCCAGCAGAACGGAGGATTACATGCGGCCGCTACAACCGAGCGCAATACGTGCTCAACAACCCATCTTATGTTTCTGAAGAACTCAACACCTGAGTTCGTGTTTCTGCGAACGGACTCTGTCAAGAAGCCGCTGCAACAACCGTACAAAGAACCTTCTCGTATCACCGAACGATCTGTGGAAACTTATTTGTCAGGATTAGAAAACACCTCCGTTTTGATCGGTAGCCTCATACATGCCTTCACTGGCTCACCCTTCGGTGGGACAAAACAAATATTAATTGAGCAGCCTTCAGCAACGCCAAACACCAAATCACTTTCAGCTTTGCCTCCAGTATCTGTTCCCGACAAACTCTCTCTTCCACGCAAGACCCACTCAAGAAGGCGTGTTCATTTTCCATCTCACTAAGTTGAGTGATCTATTTTCTATTTATCGTCCATTGAACAGTCAATAATTCGATTTTATGTGTATGTCACACATGTGTGGAAAAGGAAGTAAGAGTTTATCTTAGATATGCCGAGTTTATTTAGGATGTATGGAGTACATAAAAAGCTAACTGCAAATACCATCAGGCGCTGCAGGATGCTAGCGTTAAGGTGAATATCTACTTTTCCCCCTAAAAACCAGGTGTTCCACCGTTCCTTGTTTACAGTTATTACGCGACGCACAGTAGTACCCGGAGAACAACCTTAGACCCCACAACACTGTGCCTGCGTAATGTATATATCACACCTCCTGTCACGTCCTCAGGAGGAGTTTTCAGATAGGGCTGATCCCGCGCTGATGACCAGTAGGACAGCATCGGTTGCCGAGGGTTAAAATTTATAGTTAGAAGGCCACCGATAGTAGTCATCATTCCAGTGGGGAATGTGAGGTAGTGAAGTCACCTTCGACCTCTCCAAAATCTTAAACCTCCTGAGACACGAGAAGTGCCTCGACAGTACCGTCGTACCTATGCTACCTTTTGAATGTAAACGTACTGCAAACTAATAATACTAAAGTTTGTGCGCTGGCGTAGGTGTCGCCGTTTCACTAATGGCCGTAAAATAAGTATGTCATCTACAATGTTGTAGGTCACATCCTCCAGGATAACAATACTTTAGTTCCTATCGTTGGGAGTGACACCCAACCATTCCAATACTTGTTTGGATTCTCAACATCGACGGAAATTCCTGTGAACACAAGTTTTTATTGACGGCTGGGGTGCGGCTGCACCAGAGGTTTTATCACTTTTGCACCTCTGAAATCTTAACTTGCATTTACTGAATTTGCTTGCAAATTCGCCCGTCTTCTCAGCACGAGCTTCGGACCACGTTGGCATTCCGGGCACGCAAATCCCTCAGCAGGGGAAATAGCAACGCGATACACCAAAGTACCACCAGACGGACACAAAGAATGGAAACAAGAGCGTTAATCTAAATTCACACACCCTCTGAAACTTTTCAATCAATTAACAAATCAGTTAGTTTTGACAAATATCAGTTGGGTATTTTGCTTCAAGGACAGGTTAAACAGTTTAATTAGGTTCTAAAACCCGGAATCTTCAACAATTAATACACGGGTTCGAGATTGGAGGCCCAACCTCGGTTTCGGTGAGCTTATCTGTTTCAACATCCAGCAGACGTGTGCTGATCTGAAAGACAATAATTAAGACATGGTGTAGCACCGCCATTGGGGAGCACAGTAAGTATTAAGAACAGAGTAGGGTTACAAACATAGCGGGGTTTTAAGTATATAAGAATCTAGCAACGTTCTAATGATTTATAACACCGTAAGAAAAGAAATGCTGTCTAAAGAAGCTTCGAGGACGGAGCTTGTAAGGCTTCTTGTCGTGAGTCGGTCGGCCGTTATCAGCCATTAAGAAGAGGAACTGCTCGACGGGTCCTATGTTAAAGAAGTGTGTAAGGACTAAATGGCTGCGAAGTCTTCGAAATTCAAGTGGGTACAGATCAAGAATTTCGAGTCACAACTCATAAACCACATGCTGCAGGCCAGTAACCAGATTAATAGACGCCTTCCGAACATGCTCCAAAACCAATATACTTTTCTACAAGCTAGTAAATACGACTTGACTGGCGTACTCAAATAACGGTCATATACAGCCTCCTTAAAGAGTTAGGAGCGTTTTTCTGTTCGGACGGGAAAAGTCAGTTTTATCAGCCTAAAAATAGCGGACCTCTTTTTTGTGGCCATCGCGTGATGATACGCGAAAGATGGATTAGACGACTGTAGTGCGATCACCTTCGACGTCCCCAAAATCCTAAACTCCCTGTGACGTGAGAGTTGTCTTACTAGTATCACCGTGCCCGTTCGCATTACCTTGTGAATGTAAATTTACTATAAACCGCTAACATAAAAGTTTGTATGTTGGCGTAGGTATCTAAGTTTTACTCGTGGCCGTATAACGAATCCGTGCCGTCTTCATTACTGTAGGCTACATTAATTAGGACAACAATGTTTTAGCCATCGCCGTTGAGAACGCGGCTCAACCAGTCTCATGTATGTTTGAATTCTGAAGGTCAGCTGGGGTTCCGTTGACATTCGTTCTTTTTGGCGGCTGTCGTGCGATTGTGCTTGAGGTTCTCCCACGTTTAACCACCTAACGGTTGTTGCAGTGAAGTCCGCTTGTGAAAGGTGAGTAAATCGATGGATAAAGTTTGTTTGAAGAGTTTGAAGTTGTCATGACGACTTCCGATTCGCGTTAACATAAGGATGGGAAACATTTGGACGATACGACACCCAGTTGCCTCGAGTTTTCTTCGAATAGATCTCCGTGAGGTTTATTGTGCTTAGAGCACTGTGAAGCAAGAAGGCATTGCAAGAATCTTCATTTAATGATATGTGTGCACATTTGCTATAAATTTAGGGAGAGACTCCAATCGTCTGACCAGCGCTTAATCGCATCAAGATCAATCTGCAGTGTGCTTGGATCACTAGCATTTCAGATTTTTTGATAGTCAGTGTTGAGAAGGGCATTGATAAAAATACCGTCCGGAAGATCAC
>JTDE01001491.1:9447-23995 GCA_014338405.1 Paragonimus skrjabini miyazakii | reverse complement strand
CGCTGTATCTTCTGGAAGGGCACGACAGAAGTTAATTCTGGTATATCAAGAGTGGCTTTAGAACTCCATGTGCCCTATCCTCCGATGGTCTTTGTGAGTTTGTATAGAAAGTGGTTTTCGAGGCCCGGTGTTGGATTTGTTGAAGTTCATCTGATATGTTTGCCGTCTTTTGTCTGGTATGTTGAGGAACGATGAATTTGTAGAGGTATGTTTAGTTTGACCGTAGAAAGCCTATCCTTAATCTGCCTTTACTTCTTTGCCGTGTGCAGTAAACTATCATAACGAATGTTGTACCATAACTGCACACAAAATGTTTACTTTCTTCCTTCTTACAACTATCATTGTCTATCTGCTAAAGCTTCCTCCTTGATGTTGTTTGACACAATCTCATCTTTATCGATACCCGATTGTTTTTAATGAGGTCATTTCCCGTTGACTGTTTGTGAACACGTGCTTAGTTGCTTAGTTGAACTCCATTGCTGGATAATTCATGTACCCGGTTGATTCACATTCAAGGTGAGATAATACCTTTATTGTAATTTTACTAAACATTACCGTATAAATTCCAATCCTTTCGATCGCCTTTTCCGACGTTTTTTGGACTTGGAAGACAGTCCCGTTAACCCGACCGTCTGAACAGGCGTTATTGGAATTGTCAGATATGCGTTACTGAGTGAATTACCCCAAAATCGCCAGGAGCGAGTTAACACCCTCCATCACTTTTGACATGGTTGGTAGTGGAGTAATCGGTCTAAAGTTACTGCAGTAACTTTAGACCGGTGGGGGATAGAACGAAGGCCATGACCTTCGTTCTATCCCCACTCGTGTAGATGGGAGAGATGACGCCGTAATTCCAAGTGGTTAGAATACAACCAGTATAATATGAATGTTGGAACAAACGAACAAGCGGTTCCGTCAGTTCATCTGCGCATTCTTTCAGCATTTGTGGAGTATATCGTCAAGTCCCGGGAACTTACAACGCATAGCAGGAAACCTTAGTGCATAAGTTAGCCGGGGTGAGGTTAGAGGGTGGATCCGAGGAACGATCGGGATAGAAAATCGTGGCGCATGGTTCCGTCTCAGCGGAGTTGTTGAAGATCAGATGCATACTGAGCACGTAATATCTCAGCTGCCTAAAAATTAGAGGTAGAGAGTCATGAAGGTCCCACGAGGGAGGATATGGCAGCTTTCCACCTGGTCAGGGGGGTTATGCACCCGAAGAATCTTTTACGGAGATTAGCGACAGAGCTCGCAAGTGAGATTTAGTGAGCCCCACGGTTTCTTGGAGTTGAATTGGGCGTGATTTCTTTCTCCCAGTTAACTGCGCGCACGATTTAAGTGATATTTAAAGGGTTACGTAGTCTGTGTACACGGAAATATATGGAACTCGACTGGAGTACAAACAGCCAACACATCCATCTCAACAGGTCGGTTGTTGCCGGCGAACTAACCGTACACTGCAGTGTGTATGGCCGAGTGATGCATGTGACCTTCACAACACTGGTCTCACAAGCATTAATTAATTTCAACGGGTTCGATGGAATGATAACAGTAATAAGAAGCAGAGTTTTCGATCATGCTGTATAATGACCGTGTGGGGAGTATGACACTTGTGTGATATGTCCGCCTTTTATTGGTCTAATTAATTCAGCGGACCTTGACTTAGCAGGGAGCGATTCAACGATTGATAAACGAGTTTGAGGCAGAAGCCCAAAGTTCTTGGATCCAGTCGGTTTTTCCTGCTCAGTTTCGAGCGAACTTCTGTTAATCTGGAAGACGACCACTAAAAACAGGGTGTAGCACCGCTCTTGGGGATTACAATAGATACCAAGAACAGAGTATAGGGTATTGTACACATTTTCATATTCCGCTTTATTGTTATATACAGTTTGCACCACTTTCCCTTGCACAGAATGAACATTACTTGTTTGAATTGATTCTGCTTAGCAATACACTTTTGGTGCGCGCGTCTCGTCTCCTTGACGTTCCTGTTTCGTATAGATTGAGATTGTCCGTAGCGAGCTATTCGGCTGCTGCGTTTTGAACTGAATATTGGCATTTGTATCTTTGTATTGGGTTAGTCCCCTACAAGAGTTTGTTTACTCGCATAATGAGTTTCTTGGTAAATGAGAATCAAGTAATGCTTTAAAGCGGTCATTAGAAGCGTTTTCAACGGCGTGAGAGGTAAGACTGTTCCCAATCTTACTAACCCTATAAGAAAAGAATTTCTATTTAGGGAAGTTCCGAGGACGAAGCTTGAATGCGTGCTGTGTAGTTGATCAAAACAATATGTGGAACTGAGGTGTGAATATGAGGTCAAAATATAATGAAAAGGAAAACAAATAACTCACAATAGTCCGTAGAGATACGTTGGTTTAGTGTTCCACTACACCAAATGAAAATTTCCACTAGTGCCATCTGACGTGCCTCTCAAGTAATCTCGATGCCACGGCCGAGATGATTCCAACGACAGATAAATAAATTTGTCGAACTAAATGGTTAATTCCGCTGAATTCTAACTCCCCCAAAGACTTGTACGCCGCCAACCGCGAACGCAGACAGAACGCAGAACTCGCGAACTCGGAAGTGTAGTTTTTGGAAATTATTGATTACTCAGTGGAATGATGAACCTCGTTCACATCATGTGTACGTTCGATTAACCTCGTTCACATCATGTGTACATGTGAGGTTAAAGAAGATGAGAAGGCATGAACAACAATAACAATTATGAAGTAGAAAATAGTGTTTAAAACGCTACAGCTGTTATGTCCTCGTCGGCTGTCATAATTCGCTACAGTGAAGGGCTGTTCAACGAGACCAACTACAAAGAAGTGTGTGAAAATGAAACTACCATGGAGTCGTCGACATTCAAGTGGATGTAGATCAAGAATTTCAAGAATTTCATTTCTTAGGCCCGTGTCTAATTTGGTTTCCGCGCGCCGGACACGTTCATCAGCTAATATTTCTTTCTTCAGGCCGACATACACCACCTGACCAGCATACTCGAGGAGCGGTCTTATGCAAGCCCCGTAAAGCGTTTGAAATGCCTTGTCGTCTGTGCGGAGGAATGAGAGCATAATCATCCTGTGAGCGACATATCCCTCTTTTGCTTCCATCTCATGGTGATACGCGGAGGATAAGTTAGACGAAACCGGATGCTCAGATCTTTCACATGATCAATTTTCAAGATATCTGCCGTACTGAACGCACTGTGAATCATGAAGGGATTACCAGGGTCTCCACAGAGTGACATATGTGCGCACTTATTGCCAGTTAGTGGGAGACTCCAATCTTCCGACCAACGCTTAATCGCATCAAGACCAATCTGAAGTGCACTGGGATCAGTGGCATTCCAAATGTTTAGGTCATCAGCGTATAGAACGGCGTTGTTGTTGATGTAGATAAAAAATAACAGAGGACCTAACACTGACCCTTGAGGAACTCCCACAAAAATGAAAAAAGGGATGGTAGGTATGATCCGGTTCTAACTCTAAACGTCCTATTATGGAGGAAACAGGTAATCCAGCGACGTACCTTTTCCTTGTATACCATAGGCTTCCAGTTTGTGTTTCAGGGGGCCGTGTGGGACACGGTCGAAAACCTTGGCAAATTCAAAGAAGATAGCATTTAGCCTCCGTCAGACTATCCATGAAAATAAGCATATTTGTTATGCATGACGGTCTAAGAAGGAAGCCATGCTGGGCAGAAGAAAAGAGATGTTTGGATAAGAAGTGGTTGAAGATTGCACGCTTTAATAGACGCTCTATTATTTTGCACGGAATGCTAGTAAGGCCGATTGGCCGGTAGCCACCAGGAGATTGCCAGTCTCCCGCTTTATATATGGGCATGACCATCGCCTCTTTCCATGCACTAGGGAGAATGCCAGTCTGGAGTGTCTGTTTAAACAGCTTATAAAAGGATTCTGTCAGCAGCTGCTTTGAGAAGTCTGGGATGGATCTTGTCTGGACCCACTGCACAGTATGAATTAACCTTGAGTGAAAGGTCCTCAACATCTAGCACAGAAAACTGCGGTAACCAGTGGCTGCCGGAAATTCTGTGGCAGAAGGATAGGGTGCCAGTTCGGTGGTGCGACCTGGTAGACTGAAGAGCAGAAATTCTCGAATAACTCGGCCACAACTAGGGAGTCAGAAGAAGTCTCCTAGTCAAGCAGTCGCAAAGAAAGAGCCGAGGGTTTATTCTTTCTTAGTCATCGCATATGGTTAAATAGGAAGTTTTTCGTGCATGCTCGGAGGAGGGCTTTTTTGCTTGTACTAGTTTGGTGTGTTCGCGTATTTCCCGCCTACACCTAGTTAGAACAGTGCGGAGCGTCCTTAGGTCCTCCGAGTTCCCCGCATGCTTATGCTTCGCGAGGCTGGAAACGGTCATCGAGGCGACGACGTATTCTGCACGGAAGAAATGGCTGATAAGAGAAAATGCGCAGTTTGTGCGGTACAAATAAGCCGTCCCATTTCATAAATGCGCTTTGAAGTGCACGGTAGTTCTGGTCTACTGAGTCATAATCTAGAAGAAATGAACCTAGATAGCTTCTGGGGCCGTTAAAATCAGTCTGATTAAGGTTTCCAACTGTGGACGTTTTTACTGGTTGCTGTAACCAGTAACATGTGAGATCAAAGATGAGCACAGAGTGGTCACTGTGTCCAAGTGGCGGCTTAATTATCACTCTGTCTATTAGGTGGCCCTTAGGAGTGATGACTAGGTCGAGCAGAGGGGTGGATCTGACCAGAACGATGCCGCGTCCGGGCGTTGATATGCTGTGTCCATGCTCTCCGTTGTATCAGCGTCGATAAGGAGGCCGCGAATCCGCTGTGGAATTCCTGGTGGAAAAATGATGCACGGTTTTTTGTCCATGTGTACCTTGGCTTCGCGTCGTCTTCAGTATTGTGGGCTACACCGTCCAGAATACCAATGTTGTGGCTACTGTCGTTCGGAATGCCACCCAATCAGTCTAATTCTTGTTTGAATTCTGAGAACTGATTGGAGTTTCTGTCAGCATACAACCGATCGAAAAGTTTGCTAGCAATTGAATAGTGCCGGAATGTGAAAAATCCTCATAAACTGAACCAAGATTGTACCTGTACAACAAATTGGACAAATGGACAGTGCTTAGCAATGAGGACAATAAAATGGGATGGGGATAACTCAAACAAGTGGTCACTGGTTTGGTCGGAGCGAAAAGAATGTTCGCACAATGAGACATGATGGCAATTATAACTTATTAGAAAAATATAAAAGGAGAATATCTCATTTTGGAAATTAGAGTTTGACCTGGCTCAGCTTGAATGAGGGTAAGGAAAACGGTTGCAATAGGTGGTGTAAGAATAAATATGATTAACGCAGCTTATTTTTGTAGATAATAAAAAACAAAGCCACCTTTCGTTACTAATCGAACAAATTGCAGCAATCTCAGAGATGATGCAACAGATCTCAACAAAATCAACACTGGGCACCGAAAATCAGTTAGTTTTCTAAATTCGGGATGGCAGTAGACTGGTTCGCTGGAGGAATCTGTACCTTTTATCTTGTCCGTAGCAACCTGGTGTCAATCTGCGGACGCTTTCAAGATCCGTTGTCCCATCTGACAGTAATCACATCTGAAGTTCTTACACGCACCTGGCTCACATGTCCGTCACCACCAGGAAATATCTCGGGGATTACACCACAGGGCCAATCACCCTTAGACGCCTTACCGTGGAGAAGAGCCACATCGCCTACCTGAAGAATGCGCAAAGACTTCAATCATTTAGGAGTAATCTGTAATGCCGCCAACTCCTCCAAACCACACAAAATGGGTGATTTGCTCGTTTCCAGCCCTTGGTGTGACGTTTACGCAATGTCATCTTTTCTGTAATTGGACCTGCAGTCCAGCGCAACAAGAGAAAATAACTGGAATGGAACACCTGGAAATAAACATACATGGGTGGCCTATCGTTGACGATTCGTTCAACTTCCGCCATGCGAGTGCTAAGTGAATCTTCATTCATTACCTTTTGTGTTACCGATGACTTCACTCGTCTCACGGTTTGAATAACTCATTCCCAAACCCCGCCTTTATGGCTTGCACCCGGAATATTGGAACATTAAACAATCCTTTGAATCGATGGCCTATCTGTCAACGCACACTGGTCCAAATGTCCTTACCTTCGTTTTAGCTCCAAGTCCGCTCCAACAATATCGGAACCGTTGTCACTGTAACTGGCCTACGGCGTTCCTCGCCCTACAGAAATTCGCATCAAAGCCATGAGAAAGGAATCCATAGACATGGAATGGACGTCTTCTATGTAAATGGCACGAGTCTGCAGACAAGTAAATATACAGCGATGACGTTTGATCTCGCCTCTTCCTATACGCTCCTTGAATGGAACGAAATCATGCACCCTCGGTACCTGAATGGGTAACATTCCGTTGTCGCTTTCATCGATGGAATTGGCGTCATCGTTTGAATGTACCATTTGGCTTAAACCTTTGTACGATGACGGCACTCACCTAACACTCGTTTAACGGCAGCCACACTTTTAAAAATCCAAAACCATCTTTTAATGCTGACAAGCACTTGCGAGGCATCCATCTGTTCTTCGGATTTGTGGTAGTGACGTATCGAAAAGCTTGTGACAGTATTGTGACGGGGAATGATCATCAGCCCTCACTGACTTCATTCTCTGGTTAGAGTATATCGCCAATATACAGTGCTCCATCTATTAAAGCTGGTCGCAATCTTCCCAGTCTACTCAGTTTACGAGGGTTGATGGCGGATGTCTTCAGGACTCTGAGTTCCTAGGAGAACTCGCGCTCTTGCACGAGCTGTATTAGTTTAAGACAAGGGACATGAATCTTGGATACACGAAGGGGTTCCACTCCGATTGACGCACTTTATTTAGCGCATATCACCACGGGCAATAAGATAACGTAACCAGACAACCATACGATGGCCCGCAGCAACCTAGTCCAAATAGAATATCCTGACACCTGGTCTGGTATAAAATTCAAGTTAAATCTCATGATAACCACAAGTGTGCTTCTAATCTCGAGGTTTTCTTTTAACGAACACGAGAACGTTGGCATCTTCGACCGTTGCTCCTCTGGATTCGACAGAAGGCTCGGACTCTACAGCCAAAGTTTCATCTTCTTGCTCAAGATCTGCTATACTCCTCCAGTCGCCACATCAGTCGGATATAATTCTGAAGGCACATGTCTTATTGGTAGACAGGAGTGGGGTTGTGGATGAGCCTTACATGATTGGCAACGAAAATTGCGAAACGCGATGAAGTGTTCTGTAGGCATCGCAACACTATTGTGGAATCTGTCCATAGTACAACATTACTTATTGAAATTTTCAACTCGCGAATCAGGAAATGCATCAACCCGGGCGACAGAAAGGTTGCCGTGTTCTCTAGGCTTGATGTCGTGATTACCTTCTTTAGGGTCACTAGATTTACCCATCAGAAAGCCGCATTGAATACCATTTTTCAAAACAACCACCCCGCTGCATGACCGACTTCTGACGCATCACAGAACAGATGCAATTCGACAAGGTTTGGCGAAAAATGTCCATGAGCCGTGCATCTGGGCACTATCACGCTGTCTATGGATTCGACATCGTTCAGCCGACCTTCCCAGTGCACCTGATCATAATCCTACATACCTCAGTTTCAACTGACGCCTTGGTGGCAAACATTTTGCAGCAATCTGTAAGCCGGCAATAACATTAGTGCGACTGTTTCCAAGGGATCGCATAACGAAGCCATGCAACTTAATATTCCTCCTTCATTTGACCAGAGTGAGGAAGGTTTATTTAAAGCAGTAAGCAGTAGTCTGCCACATGCTACCTCATACCCAAAGCTAGATGGTATTCACATCTATGGATTGCAATATTCCAGGGGTCAATAAGCTTTTGCTTATTGGGTAAATGTTCAATAGCTTCGTTACAGTTAGAAATCCGCTTTCTGAGTCTAAACATACGCAGCCGCAGCATCACTCGAAGTTTAACTACCAGGGTCCTGGTTTCGGATATTGACTCAAATGACGCTAAGCCGACATCCACGCAAAGTTTTCTTCCACAACTGTCTTTGTTTTCGGTAGAATCCGTTGATTATCTACAACTATATTTTGTGGTGCGAAACCAGTACAAAATCGTGGCTATGTCACTCCGAAAGGGCGAACGTTCAGCTGGCAAGTATCCGGCGGCTATTCACACGGATTAGAACCCCACCAAAGAAAAGTTACTGCACTTCAACTAAGACATGGCATTCTCACTTGCAGGAACATCTCCCTTGTGCCAGTGGAGATTGCTACCATGTAATTGCAAAAACACATTTCAGGTCCGGACTTTCGGATGAAATTTTGTTCAGAGACATCCCGGTGTTCAGCGGAACAGTCAAAGACTATCCCTACATTACTGGGCTTATTCAGGTTAATCACAGGATGATGTGGCAAGTACCATCTCTTTGCGTTGTAATTGTAACACTTTTACTTAAGTAGCCCTTCCTGACGTACTCTAGTATAACGGCCGAGCAACCGACGCCCAGCTTTGGGTCTCGAATCAACCTTCTACTCAGCGCGGCAAAGCGTTTCTCAGCCACTTCTTTATTGTTGTGCGATACCCAACTATCTTAGTCCCACGGCAAGCCCATCTCATAGTGACAGTCCTTGAGTAGTACTCTGCTTTCAGTCATATTTAATGCTTGTCTGTTCTCCACAGAAAACTCTTTTTCCTCCGAAGTGCTCCCATCAGTGAAATATAACTCACACATCCTTTGGATCATACAAATCAACGAAAAGTTACGTAGTCCGACCAACTTTACGCAGCGTTTGCTCCGAGGCACGGCACGAACCAAACCTAGGGGACTCCAACTGAAAATGGCCTTACCCGCATAGGGCTCATTGCCAAGGTCCAGTCTCTGTTTCAATGCCCAGTGTGCTTCAAGTATGTGGCATTCTATCAGAATCCCTACTCCGTTATCAAACTTTGGAAGAGGTACTCTTCAGATGAGTCCACTAATCTACCTCTGATTGTTGGACGGCGGCAGCCTACGTCAGCGGCAGCTGCTTCACCGTAATAACTGAACCGGCTGTGGGAGAATACCCCCGATCCAAGGATTGCAACTCAACTGATACTTTATTACATGGTGTTGTGGTTATCTCTATCATATATTGGTTCGTAAAAACAAGCCTGAAACAACTAAAAAGGAGAAAGCAGTCATCTTGTGTCATCTTGAAAGCAGTCATTCGTATAGAGTGCGGAACATCGTCTGACAGGGCCGTCCTTTCAAGCTAATTGCCCTCGCAATAGTTGCATCGAGCAACGCATTTTCAGACCAATTATCCAGAAGGCGTACAAACTTACTGGCGATTCTAGGCCAGCCAATCTTATCCGGACGAATTCCAGACACACGTCGTTCAGGCTGGACGTAGCACCGTACAAAATGACTGCTTTCTCCTTTTTATTTATTTCAGGCTTGTTTTCACGAACCAATATATGATAGAGACAACCACAACCCGGTGTTGCACATCGTGTCTACAAGACCTACAAGAACTCGCCACACGGTTCTCTCTCAAACAAACAAAACAGAGTCCGATGTTCTTCAGCATTGCCTTGCACTGCTACAAAAGTTGACGGCTTAACCAACCACAATGAGATATATCGTGGTAACTCTTAAAAACCGAACACTTCGAATTCACCTCACCATAGGGTACACTTACCCCTACGTTGCATTGGGAGTACCTGACTACCGAAGGGTCCGGAGGAAGTTTGACTACTCATTTCGCTTTATAACCGAGCGGATAACTGGCCATACTGACTAATGCAGACCGCCACTCGTTACTCCACAAAAATTCAGTGGATTGACGAAGGCGGGTCCCCTTCCGAACTCAGTTATTGTGGTGATTGTCACTGAACCTATTTCTCATTACTGTTGTTTTATTACATTGCTGACAATAAGTTGTACAATTGCGCTGGAGGGAAAAATGGCTTGCTTCGCCTGGTTTAGTTTTTATTACTATTGCGTCAAAACTAGCCCTGGGGTTGAGTTAATTTAACTACTTCATTTCTGTATTCCTGAATCCATTATAGTTATGCTCTCAGCAGCCTTTGCACATCTTTCGCGTAAGTTTTGCGGCAATCATTCAACTGCTTTAGTGACGTTGATTGGACAATTTAACTCTGCACCGTAATCTAGCTGCAGCAACAGTGCCTGACAGCCCTTCATCTGACTGGCTTATCCACGCAAACCATCAACATCGCCAGCGACTAATTTAGGACCCATGAAAACTCCCTTACTTAACGCTTGCATGATATTATTCTGGCGGCCAAATTGTTGGCGCAAGATTCTCATAGTTTATACGATCCCCACCTCCTTTAGCAAGAGTGCACAGCGCCAAATTGCCTCTTTCGTCTACCACGACAATAATGCAACAAATATGGAAGCTTCGATCGCCCGTGGATCAATTTATTTGCTATGGTATTTTCAGAATTTCTGATAAAAGTGAAGCGATTCTTCGGGGATCCATTGGAACTGCCAACCTGAATTTTTGGAAGACTGATTCCAAGATCCAATGATCTGACAGACCGCACTAACGACTGAATAGGACCGGAAACGAAAGGGTTTGTTCTTGAGGCCCTCTGTTGAACGGAGAGGCTGATATTGCTCCTTGTGGTTGTATTAATTCTAGCCCCATCTGTCGGGAAGCGCGCGTTTCCCGCCAACCTGTGGCATTTTTCATGTAGGTCGAGTAGTCTAAGTCTCAGTTCTAGCTCCCCTGACTTTAAGGTAAGCTCTCCCTCTGACAGATCATCAGAAACTGCAGTAAAACATCCACCAGAGCATGATTAAGCTGAAGGGAGAAAACAGCGGTGGATTTGGATATACCCTTAATCGTAACTGGTAGGGCCACCACCGTTCATACCGCCAACCTTGAGCCGGATCCCTGCTTACTCATAGAATCCCCAAACAATTTACACTAATGCTTAACAGCACTTAGCTCAGGTGGAATAGCACTATTAAGAAAGTTCTAGGGACCACTTAGAACAGATGGCATGAAGAAGCCGTTCGTAAACTTTAACGAATCAAGGTAAGTAGAAGGGGATATCACCATATATATATCAGTGTCCAACTGAATCTCGTTTATCCCCGGAGTGAGCTGCACTGATACACGTAGTAGTATGGAAGACCAGGAGTGTAATTGTCTAAGACGTCGAAAGAAAGTACAACAAAAATGTTTTTCACTGTTACTTCAGTTCACAAACGAACTTGCAGCAAATGAATTCGTCAGAAAGCAAGACCAAATCGTGCGTGCCACAAATTTTAAGTCGATAAAAGTGTTTGATGACAGGACGCCACTCCGAAGGGAAATATTGCGACCAAACTTTTCCCAAGTAAAAAAGAACTCGAGTAACAATATCAGCAAATTGATTGATTCGACTGTTGATCTCGACCGTTCCACCACTTCCCTAGATCAGCAAGTTGTAGCTGGCCACACCGTTACGATGTCCATCCAGAAGGATATTGAAAATCAAATCACTTCCAGTTCTTTTGACGTTAGGTACGGTCAAGTTTCTCCAGTTAAACCCACGGTTAGCGTTAAAAATGCCTCCCCTAGTGGTCGACGATTCCCTCCGTCAACCGGGGTCCTGACTGAAGTGATTCCTGAAATTATGGTGCCCAAAGTTCTCCAGGGTATTCAGGGCAATATCTCAAAGTTCGAGAACAAAAACGGGGCTAGACAAGCAATTCCATCTCTTTCTTACTGTGGGTATGTCCCTCCATTATTTGGGGGGACTGTACATACCAACCGCAGACCCACAACGTTTGGACAGGTCTCCAGACCAGCAGTAAGAACTGTAGGGTGCTTGCTAGAAAATAATGTTCTAGATCTGCAACATAAGGGTACATCGGCGGTACCTCATAAGTGCTACGTATCTGGTTCTAAGAATCACACTTCAAGAGACAATGCTTCGCAGATGAAAATGAACAATTGGCCCTCTGCTGCCTTCAAACCTATCTAAAACTATAGTAGGTTTCACACTTTCCATACAACAACCAATAGCTCCACAATACTCTATCCTTCTATCCAAAGCATGAATGCTACTAGTAACCAACATCCTAATGTATGTACCCTGTCAGGTACGTCACCACCTGATTATATAGCTAACACAAATGTCCGCCAACCCAGTCCTTTTATTAAGGCACCCTTCGGTAGTTCGTCCACCACAACCTGGCCCCCATCCCCACGTCCCACTTAGTCATAATCACACTCTTCCTGCCCTTTCTGTCATGGAGTCAGATCTTTGCGACATCCACTCGAAAGTGAGTAGAAAGTTGATATATCCCCTAGACCGGACCTCCCTATATGATATTTTTCAACTCACTGCCCCATTGGTCATGCAATTCTTTAGCAGCCTAAATGTTGTACCTGACATGAGGATTCCATTATTTATTACTCATAAACGTAAGATCATTGATACGTAAGATGCACGTCTTTAGATCTGTTGTCTTTTTATCTACTCCACATACCATTCTCGTCACCGAGACCTGGTAATCTGGACACGCAAATAAGCCCCATAGGATATAATATATTCCGTAGGAATCGTCTCATAGAACGAGGAGGTGGATGCATCATTTAACTAAAAGGGCAATTTTCCGCAGTTGCGCTTGACGAGTCTAGACTTAATAAAATCGAGGGCAACTGTGTAGTTCGCCGGTATGGTGTTTCAAGGCCGAAACGAATTGGAAACGGCCATTTAGGCGCGAAAAGATATTTTTCAAATTTTTCTTGAAATATTGAAATGCGTATTACGGGACAAATATATAGATTTCTTCAAGTATACTAAAGGTGTTGCAATGGGAAAAAACAGGTGTACCTAAAAATCGCCCATAACCGCACTTTTGTTGAAAAAAATGTGTCGCCATTTTTTTCGATATAAGCATAATGTTGGCTTTCGTAATAGATTTTACGTTCTGAAATTGCTTCCATTGACATTTTTGTGGTGGAATACATCTTCTTATTTCGCAGAAACGCTCAATTTTGCGCGGTTTCGGAGATATAATAGAATTTGTAATTTCCAACCACGTTGTGTTCACATTGCACCGTACACCAAATATCACAGTAATTCTTAATGAAAACCATGGCACCACTCTTGTTGCTTAGATACACATCGGAATTACATATCCAGCCTGTTTTCCCGATAGTATTTCCGATGGAAAATGGTCTACGTTATCACCTGATTGTTTTAACCTACGGTATGGTGTAAACATGCGTAACACATTCCACTCTATCATTGGAAACGTGCGTTCTGTTTTGTTTAGTGTTTATTGATCATGCTTTAAGGTAGCTGGCCATATGTACGCGAGTCAATGCTTACTTATCCGACGGATGATGACCAACTTTGATGCTCGTTATTTATCTGACGAAAACATTTATTCCCACTTCTACCGTTTCAGCTACAACCCCTCTATCTTCGAGCCATGGATACTTCTGATTCAGATGGCTGTTGGTCTATCTTTTCCCCGGCTGCAGACTTCACTGCCAGTGCGTTATCTTAGTTTTTGCCGGAACTGACGGATATCTTTATAACTCATCCTGAACTGTCCCAATACAGGTTTATTTTGATACCTGCAGTGTTCATTTTTACAACGTTGATCATAGCTTAAGTCAATTGGACGGAGCAACTACTAGCGTGCATACATGCGGCATACTTAGGCGTTGATCATAGCTTAATTCAACGGAGCAGCTACCAATGTCAACGCTGTATGTATGAATCGGAATGACAAACGCGTGCAAAAATGTCAATGTATATTATATAATTCATAACAAATCATTGTGGGACAAAGTGAACAGCAGTTTGCCAGTCACGTTTCCAGGATTTCGCCTTCGCCAAACAATCTCCTGAAGGTGTGGCTGGAACTGCCGTTCGTTTGATCCAGCTATAGAACGGAAATGATTCCTGGCAAAGGACCAAACGTTTTCTATGTTCTGTGTGTGAATCACACTATTGTCAGGATCCACAAAATTTTCTGAATGATTGATCGTCCAATGTTCGTAATGAGCTACTCCATCCAGAGCTCTATAGGCTCTCCATTCGTCCGTGATGATGATGGTGATCGCCTGAAAGCACATTCAGATGTTGAGCCCACCGCAGTTACTACGACAATCTCTTCATCGCACACATCCTTACCATCAGGGCTGCAACCCCGTATTCTAAGCATGAAGTTCAAACACGCCAAACAACTTACCCTCCTAGGATAGTGCACTCGTCCGGCGCTGAAATGTCACTAAAATCAGGCCACATTGATGACCCGTGGTCTGACAGCCGTGGTGCCCCAGGTGTGGCACACCGGGATCTAACAGGGGGTATATGGGCGGGCAGAAAATAGGATAACATACTGGCAGCCGTCAGTGAAGTCTGCAGCCGGGGAAAAGATAGACCAACAGCCATCTGAATCAGAAGTATCCATGGCTCGAAGATAGAGGGGTTGTAGCTGAAACGGTAGAAGCGGGAATCAATGTTTTCGTCTGATAACTAGCGAGCATCAAA